>UYRU01044505.1:455-17898 GCA_900617775.1 Dibothriocephalus latus | reverse complement strand
CTTCTTCCTCAAGCCGTAGGCGAAAACGTACTTTTCCTTAAACAGGATGTACACAGTACGCGGTTTTTAAATCTTGAATTTGAGTATATCAGTCACTAGGTTAGAAAATTATTCGGCAACAAAGAAACTTTTCTAAAACCGAAAGATACCTCCTCTTTGAGTATAAAATTTAAAGAAGGCGTGACGTGCTATCAAACAAGTACAAGGAATAATTTTTTGTCTATGTTTTCCGTAAAATATATTTGAATTTATAAAGGCAGTCAGAATAAATGATAAAAAGGCATACTTTTTAAGTAGCCAGTTTTTATAACAGATACGTTTTGCTAGTGGTCAGAATGAAGCTCGTTAAAAAGCCCGCATCCTATCATGACTGAAATAAGTTTAGAATAGACTACGTGATAGTCAGTATCACAACCTTAGCAATGCCGATTAGCGAAAGAGTATCAATCTTTCGCATATGTCGGCATGTTGCGTGATTTTCGGCGACTACTGTATGTAGATAGTACACTTCCACCTTAGTGCTAATTCCTAATCAAATATGTCATTTAGAAATTCGTTTGATATTTCTTAAGCTAGGACACTATATACTCAGGTTATCAAAGTTTGGACCTACTTACATATGCGCATGAAGGCAAATTTCAAACAGAATGAGTTGGACCATATTTAATGGTCTTAATTTTCTTATAAATGCTCTAGATCTGCCAGGTTCACGATATCACAAGCTGACTCCGGTTACTGTGTTTTCAACTACGACATAGAACTATTCACTCGCATGAGGTCAGCCTAAAAACCGGAAACAAGGTTTTACTTCGACTTTGAAAGATTTTCTTAACTTAAAGTCCAGCAAAATCATATGCAACTTTGTACGTTGCCAGAGAGCACGTTCTAGCAATAAATAATGTCGTCTTAGTCAAAATATATCATGTTCCATTGCCCTAAAGCTTCTTTAGATTCATACGCTTGTGTAACTCATGACAGAGAGGGGGTTGGGTACGTTTTAGTTCAAAATTATTATTCCAAACATTTCGACAAAAAAGCAGGCAAGACAGATAAATCCCAAAGAGGGGAAACGATAAATATTGACCGTCAGTTGACATTGCCGACACTCCGAAGCCTCGTCAGAGAATGAATAACAATATTTAGGTTGGATTTGACTTCTTCCAAAACGGTGCTAACATCTTGCGTAGATGACTGATTTATTGCCTTTCAAATAAAAAGTTATGATAAAAATTAATATCAAGCGAGCAATTTGCACATAACAAAATCTCAATGTTTAATTATAACGGATAACTAGGCGGCTCAAATTTAAAAGCGCTTTCTTAAAAGTCATCTCAAATCATGAAGTAGTCAATGACTCTAAAGCCAGTACTTATTTCAACCTAACATATTTACCACGCTTCTTTCTGAGGGTAAGGTTTACTTTATGATAACTCCTTCTTAATGCGTGTCTTTTCGACCAAACTAAAGTTAATATTCATCGTAACGAAAATGGTCTTATTGGCTGTTTAATGAAACACCGAAGGCTATTATTTTGCCGAGTTACAGAAAAGTTATTACGCGTGACGTTCAACATTGTTTTGGTTAATTTCATCGTACCCATATCGGTCGTACGGCAGAACGTCTTTGCTAGATAAACTTTCTACTACCCGTGCTACTTCTTGCTTGTAGAATGGGTACTATGCATCCGGTCCAAATAAGTTCGTTGTCTTCTACTCAAATTTGCATTGCAATTTTGTATCCAACTTTAAAAGGGCATATCCTGGTCATCTGAATACATACCATGCACTAAATAGTATCTGAAATTATTCCCTTGATAAGTTCGTGGTCCTTTCGACAAAGGTTCATGCGGACATTTCTGGATCTAAACCCGGAATCATATAAAACTCTCAGTATTGCCGACAAAAACAAGGGAAACTGAATTAGCCATTTCCGGCTTACTAGCTGTCGTCAGCCAGTCATGCTCAGCCTCAAGTGGTGAACTACCCGAGGTTCGACCTCGTGACCATTTTGAGCAGATTTCAGCGCCCTAACCACTGAGCCACGAGCTCGCTGTCTTGCCGGTTTAGATTGAGACATATTCATATTCATTGATGAATTCGTTGGTAAATAGACCTTGATCGACGCCGACAGTCTATGTACTGATTACTGACAGGGCTGCTTTAGCCCAGACTACTGAACGGCTAAGGTAAATTTCCCTTTTATAGTCAAGAACCGAACTTTCCTTCCTGTGTAGCTACCACCCTCGAAAATTAGACTGCCTGTCAACATACAGATCTGGATCGTTTAAGTGGTACTTATTCTCGTCGATGAACGTTCACAGACTGCTTGCAGAAGTTACTTCTCTCTTTTTGTTTTGAATCTCAGTTATCGGGCCCTGGAAGCAGCCGTAGCGGCTAGTAGTCTTAGGCAGATAGTATTGTAGGCAAAGAGAAGGGGGACTGGAATAGCCATTTCTGGTTTTATAGTTGCCTTCAGCCCATCAGCTAGGCTCAATACTAAGGGCGTTAGACAGTGATCAAAAAAATCGCCAGGTCGAGCCTCGGGTGGCGCATCACTTGGGGATGGGTTTGACTGGCTGACGACAACGGCCATTCTAGTTTCCCTTCCCTTGCCGACAATACTATCTGCCTAAGCCGCTATGGCTGCTTTCAGAGCTCGAGAAATGAGACTCAAGGCAAAACGAAAGAAGTGGCTTCCGTAAGCGGTCGCCGAACGTTCATCGACGAGAATCAGCATCACAAAAACGATCCGGATCTTTATGTTGACGCGCAGTCTTATCCTCGAGGGTGGGAGCTACACATGAAGGAAAGCTCTTTTCTTGACAATAGAAGGGAAATTTCCCTTAGATCTTCAGTAATCTGGGCTAAAGGGATCCTGTCAGTAATAAAAACCTAGGCTGTTTATGAAGGTGTATTTACCAGTATATGCAATGACGGCTGTTACTTCCATCTATCTTTTTACCGCCTTGAATCTACCTATTTCAGCTGTTATAGTAGTATAAACGTCAATTTTTCTTTTGTACTTTTTGGAATTCATCTCACGCATAAGTTAGTAATTGCTGTATATACTGTCAGCCGACGTAACCTCTCTGTCAAAGTCTGCTGTAATGAGCGGGAATCAAGCCATATACTACGCACGCTGACGTGCAATATCGTGGCATTGAATGGCTTCCCGACTCGGTTATTGGACCGCAGCTTGCCAGTAGGAATGGATATTGAGGCCGGTTCTGAGGAATTTGACCCCACATCGGGTAAGTGGGCCACCAGACACAAGCTTACAGGTCTGGAAACTATTCACGTGCGCTAAAAGCTGTCACTTGGAAGGCCGATAGCTAACAGCTCTCTCAGAATGGAAAGCCAGACTCTAATGGCTCTTCATTTATATGGTCTCCATGGCAATTCTACTCAGATGGGACCCTACCCAGGTGTTTATTATGGTTATAAAAATCTGATACATCGTGCACGGGACAGGGTTATGTGGCATGCATTAACGGACTGCTTATTTGTGGCAGATGTCCTGTCTGATCCCGCCTCCGGTCTTCCTGACTATATCTTGAAACCGGACCCAAGTGTGTGATTAAAAACAGAACGTCGCAGATGCAGCGGAACTCTACCATTATGCAAACCCCTGCTTCCACCTATTGCGGATGACCTGCGCCATGCAATGGAGTGATCGAAATTTTAGTAAGGGGGTCAGCGTACATTTAGTCTTCTTATTTTAATTGATTTGGTGATTTTAGGGTCAGAACGCCACTTTTAAGGAAAACAAACCGGATATGGACGCGGTTAGAGATTACACCACATCCAAGAAATGTCAAGTGCTATTTAATATCATCAAGTAAAACTTATGGCGTTTTGTTTTGTATTATAAAAGAAAATGAATATAAGCTAGAGTGGTTTTAGATAAACCCCTTCATTTAAAAGCAGATAAAAGCAAATGTCAGAAATTGAATTGTTTTCCAAAACAAGGAAAATGTAGCCCTTCTTTTGTGCGAACCCTTGATATTTTTGTGAAAAAGCATGGTTATAAACTTGTTCGGTCGCCTTTTTACTTCGCCGAGAACGAGAGCCGCTAACAAAATAAGTGTATTTTGATGTGAAGATAGACGAAAACAAAAGGTTATGCTAAATTCTTAGTCTTTGGTGAGGTAATGGTTTGTATAAAGTAGTTTTTGTTAACGTGTAATTTAGAAGCAAGACACGCTTAAAGGTAAATTATTTTTGAAAAAGTATGGTTTATATTCACTTAATCAGAAAATTTTCATGGAAGTAAAAACGGCCAGATTCCACTATTTTCTATTTACTCAACCTTGGAGAAAGGTAACATACGCAAACATTCATCAGAGAAACACCCAAAGGAAGTACTTTTTGACAGGTAACTTATTAGAGAATGTTTTTAAATAGTTTTAGGCACAGTAGTTGCTGACTATTTCCGCGAAAAGTTCAGTTTTTTGCGTTAATTAGTACTCATGTTTACGTGATTCTATAAATAGGGTACAAACGATCGTCTGCATTAGAAATTGTGTCCAAAAACTAATAATATCAATGCATGCTGCAGGAAGTATCAACACACAGAATGAGATCTAGGTTTGTGGACAGTTGCTTAAAAACAAGGTATACCGTGAAATATTCATCGGCGTTTGAAGGACGAGGGAAATCAAATAGTAATACAATATTAGAAATAGCTAAAAAGGAAATTAGACAAAAGGATGACATTCTTACTATATAAAAAAACGTACGTTTGCGCTTGCATCTCACTATTTTATTTTGATTCGCTAGTCACAATTACAGCGCCCCTTCGCCTTTTCAAAATACACCGCTTTTAAAAAAAGTTAGTCTTTTTGAACAATTTAACATCGGTTTTCATGCATTCTTGAAGTTTTAAATCCAAATGAGATAGCTCACCAGTATTTAAACCATGGGTATATTTATTGATGCTGGTTGGATAGTCATTATCAAAATTGCATAGGTTTCGATAAAGGTATCTTCTGCATGTGTTGCGTCATAATGTGTATAGCAGCGTTTTCTCCGGCTATATTGACAGTGAAGCAAACAGTTTTACCAATGGATACAATTATAAGATAGACGGTGGACAAATAAGACCTTATGAAGTCTGGAAATGACTCTGTCTCTTAGACATTTCCATTTTCCATAGTTTCCTTTCCATAATATTTTAAGTTTGCATGTACTTTTCAGGACGAAATCTAGGATAAGCCATTTCAGGTCAGTGTCATATGAGTGTTCTGAATCATTTACCAATATGACGTCAGAAGTTAAACCCCAGCGTGGAGTTGTGCGTGACTGGCTAGTTGTAGGCCGTACCTTATATACCTAAAATTACCACAGGATTCAAAGATGCGTCCAGAATGTTTCAGTGGAATGCGTACAATGAAGCGATACATTTACAGTTCAGTCTATATAAGACTTGCTTGCGAGTACTTATTTTTTTGGTCTCTTCTTCTTTTTATTGGCAGTCGATGTTAAGAGTTCATAATAGGAAGTAAAAACGACGTATAATTTCAGAGGTGTGCGATCGCTTTCAGTTTAAATTTTCGTGCCAGGAAAAGTTTCCGTGGGGTGAGCGGGAAATCAGTGCTGAGAAGCTGCAATGTTATATAAGAGCAGTCAGAATGACAGTCGTCTGAAAATTTCAGGTGCGTTCCTGCTAGGTATTTTATTTATTTCAAAAAACGGGTGAGCTGGATGTACCATTAAGTCCTTGTTGCAGTAAAATGTACTCAAATTCCAGATTTAAAAATTCCCGTGTGATGTCATCGGCACTGCGCACGACAGTTCCTTTAGCCTCATTTTTGTTCGGTTGACCGGTCGTCTACGTTATCTTCCAAAACTATTTACAATTACCATTAACTTTAATAAAATGCAGACTAAACTCTTCAAAAATGCCAATTACGTGGGCTGTATGTCAACTACGGAAAAAGGAGAAATTATCTTTTAAGCCAGGTTTAAGAACTTCATTCCGTTTACCTCCACCCATATAAAGCTTTTTGTGCTTGCCACCAACAGTAGTGCAGCATTTCTCTAATCCTAGGCAAAATTGTCTAGTCTTTCAGGACATATAACTTAGAAATTATTTTCCAGGAAATGAAGACCCCATGCATACAGAAATTTTATAAGGGGAACTGTGTAATTTGCAGCAGTTAGAAAATACAAATTTAAGCCTTCACGTATTTCTTCCAATTCAGCAGGATTTATTCTTTACTGAAAGTTGTTCATGGGGTGTAGTGTTTAGCAATGAATTTGATTTCAACATAGCACATCATCGAGATGTTGAATAACCTCGTGAAAGTATTCCACCCCGCCGTCATTTTAAAGGTTTCCTAGACAGGGTAGGACGTACGAAAGACTTTCATACAGGCCATAACATTTTAATATACCATAAAATGACAGT
This sequence comes from Dibothriocephalus latus, assembly GCA_900617775.1. Taxonomy (NCBI): domain Eukaryota; kingdom Metazoa; phylum Platyhelminthes; class Cestoda; order Diphyllobothriidea; family Diphyllobothriidae; genus Dibothriocephalus; species Dibothriocephalus latus. The sequence goes on along the minus strand of UYRU01044505.1, from coordinate 11,490 downwards.
AGACGTAATTTTGTTTGATGATAATCCATAAATTTGCCAAAAGCCTAGAAAACTAAACCCATAGGGCGATATCTTCTGAAAAATACATCATTCTTGTTGAACTGTAATACGCCGACCGATAAATGAAAGCATCTTTTTAAAAGTTTAAGCAGACCATTTATAAAGATTTTTGAATAGCAAAATAGCGTTAGTGGTACCGCTTTTACTTATCTTCTCGGAAATAAATACACAACGTGAGTGTAGATCGTTCGAATTAAGGTTTTTTCAATAGCAGTCTAAAATCTGATATGAAAACTTGAACTAAAATCCATCTGCTACCGCTGACTACCTATCTACTATTCGCAACCTTTTATTCAACTAGTAGTGTACCAATATTGCAGGATATGCCATGTGGACCGCACAGGTACCAGTTATAAACATGCGTACACCTGTTCTACCGATCACGGACGGCCTCATTACATAGCTGCGATGGGTACAGCTTCTGATTGTGACTTCCAGCCTTCATTCTATGCTTTCTGGAAACTTCAAGTTCGATGCTGCCTTTTGCAAATTCCACTGGTCAGATAAAACCATCGCAGTGACAAATGGTAAGCAACAGAAACTGATTCTGCTAGCCGGCCGCAACAGTGGTTACGATAACTCTATGTCCCCGCAAAAGTGTCCTGAACTCGGAAGTGTTGTGTCGCCTAATGGCCACTTTGCCCACAATGAGCACCCACATGTCGTGCCATAAACCTGGACCACTTCTCGTGGGCTACTGATTTTCGAATACAGGAAAGCCATTTGACACTAAAGACGATTATCTAAAGCTTGGACTATGTACGTTAACGGAGAGCTTCGCGAATTAAAAAAGTTAATGCCTATATAACTGTCATTATTCAGCAGACTACCGTCTAAGACCTGGATCTGTATATGGTTAATTAAGTAAACCAAACGCTTCTAGTCTGTTTCTTTGCTAGAAGCAGAAAAAACATTCATAACATATGCACAAAACACATTCCTTTGCATACAGCATGTGAACTGTTGACCCAAATGCAAATATTTTCAAGCATTGAGAACCATCAGTATGCATCCTACGGATATTCATACCTGATGGAAGGCGAGCAAACAATATGTCTTACAATATGTTTTACACCTATCACGCAATTATACTACCACTGCGATTTTAACTGGACCAATTTCCTTGGCGATAAATTTAAAACACCTTTTGATTACTTTTTGATTTTCGGACTTAGTCACTTAAGTTTTAATCTAAAACGCCTACATTCTGGGAGTGTCCCAAAAGGCGAAAGTAACCCAACAGTTTTGACATTTACTGTTAAAGAAATTTGCCCAGTTTAGATTTCAATTTTTCCAAGTCAAACGAAAATGCGAGTCCGAGGAATTAACTGAAAAGAAACAGATGTTGTCGCTATAAAAAGAACTTTGTTCGCCCGATGTTTCATAGTCCGTCGTGGAGTTGCCGTAGTTATAAGGTACAGTCGCTATGCGACTGCATACATATGGCAATTAAGGCCGCCCCCCTATCCAGGATATTTGTCTTTCAATGTCCTAATTGCTTGATGGCCGGCATGCGAGTCGCATCCTGCTGAACATTCCTCAACCATGCTCGAATTGAGTGTGATGATTGTTCGGCTGTCTGGCTCCCTGGCGCTGGCGTTAGAACATACGGTCGCCTGCGTGCTCCCCAAATGGCGAATTGCCTGAGTTAAATTGAGACTCACTACCGAATATGGCTGGAGCTGATCATTGCTCTTGTTTATAGACTGGGGGGTGGGGCTGTAAACCATGATTCAAGCATCTCGCGACCCACACGACTGTAACGTCTCGCAGGCATTTTGGCCGTATCAAATTCGCCACTCCGAGAGCGCTCGGTCGAACGCATCTCCCAACACTAGTGCCAGATGGCCGAACAATTATCACGCCCACTTGCTTGGCTTCTGTAAAGTATCGCCAACGTGTGAGCTAAAAGACATAGTAAATATTAGCAGCTGAAGAGAGCATCTAGAGAATACGTTTAAATAGTAAACAATTATTTTTAAGCAAGGCCGGAAAAATAGCCGGAGTAAATAATGAGCGGGAGAATGCAGGCATCTATAAATCACGAGTCGCATGTGTAGGATAGGAATGTAGTCGACGGATATGCTAAAGGAGTCTGTGAATTTAAGTAAAAAGGATATAAATATTAAGAAAAATGAAAGATTAAATGTTCAAGTAACAACAAGGTAGCGGAAAGAGGGTAGATCGCTGGGTAGGATGGAAAGAGAGAAGACAGAGGGAGATATATGTTTTATTTTCAAGGTAAAGAACCTAACTTTTGAGAAAAAGTCGCTCCATTCACGGAGAGCAAGGAATAATGTAAAGCAAAAGGTCATAGAATAGACAAAGTTTAAACATATATACGATATCCACAGCTTCTATGGAGACAGATCTAAAAATGAACAGGCCTTTAAAGTGGGAAAAGTGACTGGAGAGCAGTAAAGAAGGAGGAGAATGCAGGCATCTGCACATCGCCAGATTAGGGTTTTTGGTGTGCGATATGAACGCAAACGGCGGATAGTATATAAAATTTTACGGATTTCAATAAAAAGGGTCTTTAACATGAAGCGTAAATGAGAGGCTAGATGCCAGAGTAACACCAAGCTACTGGAAACAGCATAGCTCATTGAGCAGAATGTCAATGGATTCAGGACTGGGAGAGGGTCGCAGTCGAAAAACACACTGGACTGACTTCGGGTCGTTAAGCAGAAGATTATTTGCTGATGACAATGCTGAAACGTCGTCCAGGCCATCTTTCACTACTTGGAGATGTATTTAACGTTTAAGAGGATGGCCAACAACCATATCATCAGCATATTTAAGGTACAAGCATCCATTTGACGATCGTAGGTTGTCAGTGTGGGGGGAGATGTTAAGAGGTAATATCAACCCCTGGAGAATACCACAGTTGTTGGAAAGGGCCGTAAATTTTCGCTTGCCGCACGGGATAAATTGAGTGCGGGAAATGAACTAGTTCCCAAACCAAGAAACAGCCCAATCGAGATAGCCGCATGCAGAAGTTTAAGTAAGAATAAACTGGCGCGGGATCTTATTAAGGGCTGAGGCGCAGTCAAGAAAAGTATATGGGTATGCACGGCAGCCCTTATCTAAATCTCTTAGAGCAGAATCGACTACCAGAGCACCAGTGTCTAGTGTACTACGTTTAAACTTATATGCAAGTTGCAGGGGATCGTGAAAGTCGGAGAAGAACGGCGTAATTCTGTCCAAGGTAACTCGTTCTGAAAGTTTCAGTATTGCAGGAGAGCAGGCAATCAGAAGAAAGGATTTGGGACCAAAAGTGTAGGAGTTTTGGGATGGGAATGATTCTCACTGAGCGTCGATCATCGGGAATCTTGGACTTCATGACGGATAAGTTGATGATATGTGTCAAAACAGCGGCTAACTGAAAAGAGCAGGATTTTAGGAGAAACAAAGAGCCGTCATCTGGCCCGGCAACTGTTGAATCTCGAGCCATTTTAAGGCGGTTCATCACTGCTGCCATAGACACAGGAACAAAGACGCTTTGTAATAAGGAAATACCGTTTGTCGAAAGGAGTCGGTGGAAGTGTGGATGAAGTTTGCATTCAAACAGTCTAAGACTAAGTTGGCATCGACATGTGCTAGTGTATTGCGTTGACCAGTGAGACGCTTAAGACTCTTCCAAATTTCATCCGAGGAGAGAGGAGACGAAGATCTAGAAAACGTTAAGAGCTAACTAACAAAAATGTCGTTCAGCCTCGAAAACTCACGTTTTATTAAAAAGTTTACATCCTTTGGTCTTTCGCGTAGACCTAGTTTGTAAAACAGTTCCTTTTGGTGCCTCAATGTTTTTTTTACATAGGAAGAAGACATTCTGTCAGGTCTAACCATAACAGCGTCAAGAGAACAGCATATATTAAAAATTTCGTTTAAAAAATATACACGGTAACTAGAGCACGACCCGACTTTCGAGTGTTCAAGAAGGGCAGAAAGGTTTTCAGATATGCTAATCGGAGGCAAACAATTATTACGTGGGGATGTGTCACGAACCTTAAGTTCCCTCTCGGGTTTTGCTGACGGCGCTTTCTTAGAACTGAAATAGATGGTTGGCAAGCTCGATAACAGAGAATGGTCTGAGCCTGACAACAGAGCTCTATTTTTGACAGTAAAAGAGCTTCAGATAGTTGGTCAATATGTAATCAATAGGGGCGTCAGCATGAGTGTTGAAGGAAACTAGTCGGCAAAACCTAATAACCTACGGGGGCGTAGGTTCACGCTGTTGAAGTTACCACATAAAATAAATAAATGCGGTAAGTTTAAGGGAAAGAAAATGAAAAAAACTGGATTAAAGCACCTTGGCATCTAGAGGGGGTTGTAAATGCTGACGTAACTAATGCCTTTAGAACTGCTTAACAGTCGGGGCTTACAGATTGCAGCAATAGTGCCTATTAAGTCATCCGAATAAGAAAATAAGGACTTACAATTTATGAACCATTGCTGGTATACAAAGCCAATCCACCACCTCTGTTGCTGGGTAAGGATTTTGGGCCCGTACGAAAACAACAAAAATACGGCGGTGTAATACATTGCGACTCGATATCACTATTAAGCCAAGCCTCTTAAAGACAGATAAGTGCAGACTTACTGTGTTCTTCTTTCAACGCATGTGCCTCCAATTCGTCGCTTTTCTTAAAAAGAGAGTGAAAATTTGTCGACATAAATGCTGAAATTGACATAGGTGTCAATTTTTGGCATTTCATTGCATTTTGCCATCCACAACCGTGTTTTTTCGTCGTATGATCATTTTACGGACAGACTGTGGCGGTGATGGGTTGCAAATGCGACAAATAGGATGCAAAATGCAACAGCTCGCATCATGGACTGTCCTCAATAAAAGTTGAAGTTTTCGCCCATTTTAAAAGGTACTAGTGTACTGTAGAGATGGCCGCATGATGATAGACTCAGACGAACAAAGCAGAGAAATATACAGGGTCGTATACAATAATAAATTCTCACGTGAGTGGAGAGCAAATAAAAAAGGAACCTCCACTTCGAAAGCCCGCCTGCCCAAAGGCTTCGAGATTAGGAGAGGGTCGCAAGTGGCAAATGTACTGGAGGAACTTTTGCTTTATTCGGGTTATTCAGATTACCAGATGGATTGCTTTGATTATTCAGAACATCGGCTAACGACCATATTGTGACGTGGTCTAGGCCATATTTCAGAACCTGCAGATGTGTTTGATCTCTGAGGTAATGACCAACAACAATATCATCAGCATACAGCGCGGTCGGTATTTCATGCAAAATACCAAAGTTTGCAAAGGAGTATAAAGCACTCGCAAACCGGCATTGACGCATGTACGAAAACATTTAAATAATCATGCACAACCTTCGGCGAATTGGATATTCAAAACAAATATGAAGTACTTATTGGGTAATAGGAAAAATAACATTTTCTTAATACTCCAGTTCCGTAAACTTTTTAAATAGCTATAGGTAAGACTGATATATTTAAATCTGATCGTCACACGAATGCCTTAACTTACTATTTTCTTTATTTTAAAATAAGCCTTCTTTAGTCAATCTTCCTCATGCACATTTAAGGTATTTGGTTACAATTATTTTATGATCTTCCTTTAAATGCCTTTAAATTTTCAACCATTTACAGTGTTTCGAAACTTTCTTCCGAAAAGCAAGACTCTGTTCTACCTCTATCTTGAAGCCTTTAAATAAGACATTTCTTAAAAGCATTTACCAAAAGCGTGACCTCGTAAATATTACTTTTTCTGAAGAGGATAAAGTGGTTCATATATATAAATTGCCCAAATTACCAAAACGCATTGTCGAGCAGAAAGAACATCCACAACAGTAGTCTGATATTGTTATGCCTAACAGTAATTTAGAACTTTTTCTATAATAGGCTACCTCTTTGAAAAGCGCTTTAATTAGATGTTCAAGTGACGCATCTCCGTGCACTACAAATTTTTCCAAGGTAATGTGAAAGTGAAAATGGTGAATTTTGAGCAGTTTTCTAATTTACCTGAAAATAAGTTATAAAGTTTTGTCTTGAAATAAATGAATGCACTTTTCGCTTTATATTCATCATACTTCCATACTTTTAGGCTCCATTCGCAGCCGAATATATACTACGCTTTTGTGAAGAATGCTTAATTATCTGTCTGTTCCGTTTCTAATTTATGCATACGTGGAAATTATATTGTACATAAACGTACATTTTCACATACTTTAGATTAAAGGAACTAAATATTAAACTTCATTTGCATGATAGTATGTAAACAGTTTTGGTTACCTTCCCAAATCGTTAACTTGTAAAACAAAATGCGGTCAAAACAGATTTTATTGCGTTTTGGGACAAAAACCTCAGACATTAACGAAGAATAATCTTTACAACTCCGATTATTCCCTTTTACTGAAACACAATGCGATTCCATAAACTTGGTTTATTCTGAATGTCAGAAATTTAACACTAGGTTTTCCGTTTCTCAAATGGATATATTTTATGCTTTTCTAGTTTATATTGACGTTCTCCCATGGCACAACGCATACAAATAAAATTTCTGGATCCGTCTTACTTGATAGCATAAGGAACGTCTTTGACATTAGACTTCCTCCGATATCACCAATATTAATGCTTATTAACCTATATATACTTAACTAAACAGACATTTTTCCTTACTAAAAGACATTCCCAGAATCAAATGAACTCATTAGCTCAAAGTAACGTGATCACATATATGCTAAACGACCAAGTCCAATCTGTATCTTGGCTTTTGCATTAATTCCCAAACGCGCTGTATATCACAAACAAAAAGTCATTCGGCAGTCCTTGGTCACCACTGCGGAGGAAGAAGAGGTGAGGGAAAAAGATAGACCCTTGGAAAACTTCTTAGATGTTGGAAAGGGCCGTTGATTTTCGCTTGCCACCTTGGTCGAATTGGATGCGGCATGTGAAATAGTCTCTCAAAGCCAAGAAACAGCCAAAAGCACTATTCTTTTTAAAAGAAAAGGTTCTTCGGATAATCAAGTTTTTGTCGTAAGTATTCCAGTAGATGACACAAACCTGTCGTTGCGGAAATGACCCGAAGAGAAGGTGAGGTAGTTGAACCAAATCGGTCATCGGGACAGGAAAGACAGTGACAAACGAACAACTTGTGGGGGAGGGATGGGCACAAAATTACGGTAGATTCCTGGACAGTCTACAGGGAGGGAAGGTGGAACAGTTTCGGCTCCCTATGTTGGAAGGGAAGGTGAGTAACATTTATAGGCCAGTCGATTGGCGGTCGTCGGTGGGGGTCGGGCGCAGAGGTCAGTGCCCTAGGTGGAGGTGTTATGACGTTCAGTTGTGGTTCGCCGAGTCTGAGGCAGGAAATGGCCGTACAGGGGGATTTTAATGGCCAAGCATGGATTGGCAGCTGTCGTTAGGGCGTGGGCTCGAGCTACTTGGCCGTTGCGGTTAGACCTGAGAGAAATTTTTCCCTATCCATTTTTAGGAAGTGAAAAGGAGGTCATCTCCAAAATAGGCCTATGTGAATCTCTAGCAGACTTTCATATCCTGAAAGGGGAAAATTCAAGACTAAACGGTTTGCACATTAGTTTTTTTTGCCTTTTGAATTTTCTTCTACATAGTCGTTTCCTGCTTCCTTTGCTAATCTCTGGAGGAAACGGTGGTCACACTCGAGGGGCTGCGCAAACACGATTAATAAGCGAGCAGTCTGGAGAACGGCTAGCTTATGCTCGTCAATGCGAGTCCTTGCGTTTACGCTGACCATAGAGGCCGACCTCCTGGGAAACGAAAATAACCTAGCCACTCGCCGACCTGATCCCTTATCACTTGCGTTTGTGAACCCCCTTGAGTGTGACCACCGCTTCATTTGGGCGGTACCGAAGTGCTCGCCACCACCAACACCAAACAGTAACGCGAGACTTCCTCGAAACCGGGCACTCCAGCACGGCCAGCATCAACCGCCATTTTGATCTGGGTGCTTATTACGAAGGAGAGAGAGGGGGGGGAAATACGATTTACTTTGAAAGTATCACTCAACATTTGCAGCCAACGATAGCTACGTTCAAGGAGATCTGAAATAAACTAGAAAATTACGCAAGAATATAGTACACAAGAAGCAAATGCAGATTTACTAGGGAGAAAGTTCCAGTATTAATTTCTGTGTTCCCGTGCCAGAAAGGACAAAACAGTAGGTTCCTATGCCAGTGTATGACAAGAGATGCGTCGGAAGTCTTAGCCCATGGGACAGGATGACCTTTCAGTCATCTGGTCAGAGTGGAGGTAATGGACAGTGAATTGCTTGACTGTTGTAAATTGTCGGTGTATTATCATATTAACTCAAAAACCTAAAAAACACCAGCATCAGAAGAGAGCATTCGCGGGTACATTTTAAAAAGCAGCAAATATTTATTTAAGCAAATCTGGAAAATAGCAGGCGAGGGGGGCGATAAGGAGGAGGAGGATGCAGGCCTCTTTAAATAGCAAACTCAGATATTGAGGTATGTAATAGAAATGAAAATGACGAATGTGATAAAGAAATTTACGTATATTAGTGAAAATAGTTGAAAGATTGGATTTCTGGGTAACACCAAGATCCTGGAAAGAATAAACTTTGTTGGCAGGATGTCTAAAAGTTGGGGACTGAGCGAGGTTCTTAATCGAAATCCACACTGGACTGCGTTCTGATTATTTAGTCAAAGACCCTTTTCCTCCAATCGTACTGAGAACTGGTTCTGGCCATCCTTCAGAACCTGGAGTTGTGTCTGACTTTAGAGGGGATGACCAACAACTATGTCGTCAGCATTTTTAATATGAAGTTTAATTTGGCGATCTCAAGTCATCAGTGTGAAGGGAAAGGTTTGAGGGGATATAGTGGAACCTTGAAGAACTCCATAACTATTGGGGAGAACTAAATATATTCGTTTGCCGGATTGGAGGAATTGCGTGGGGAGAGAAAATGTTATTCAAGCCACCACACAGCCGAGCCGGGCGAGCCCCATATAGACCTGTTGTTAAGAAAGAGACGCATGGTATAGTACTAAAGGCTGAATAGAAGTCAAGAAATTTGCTTGTGTACGCCTGACAACGCTTATGTAAATCTCATAGAGCAAACTGGACGACAAGAAAAACAGCCTCTAGGATACTGCCCCTGGCCTTATTTGAAGCTTGAAGGGCATCAGAAAATTTGAAGGAGAATGACGCGAGTATGTCTAAGACAACTCCTTCCTCCAGTTCCAGTAGTGCGGGAGAGAAGACAAAAGGAGCTGAGAAAAAATAAGAAGTTTTTCAAGTTTGCAAAAGTCTGAATTCCGGGATAAGTGTCATAGATCATGTTGTGTTCACCGGAATGATTTTATTTGTTCGCTGATGTCAAAAAAACCAATAAACCCATTCCGGTGAGCAAAACATGCTCTATGAAAATTAGAAGTTTTTCGGGGATGGGAGTGATTCTTACTGAACATCAATCGTACGAAATATTGAAATCTATGAATGAAAAGTCGATAAGATAGTTGCGGACAGCAAGATTTCGGGCGTAATGGTGAAACACCGTCTGATCCGGCAGCTTCTGAACTTCAACCCTTTGTAAGGTGTTTTACCACTGATATCAGAAATCGTTTTCCAATCTAATTCCATTCCTTATTTCTGAAAAAATCATACGATTCCTTGTATTTGCTTCCTCCGGATTGTTACTATATTAAGATCACAATTTTCGTTTTCTGAAAGGTGCCTACGTCAAAAACCTTTCGTAGGTCTATTTTTGCTTATTATAGTGCAATTTACAAAAATAAAATGATTTGTTCTGTCATGAAAATGTCTAAGACATGCAACAGCCTTCGATTTCATCAAAATCCTGCCTGTTTTCCTTTAGTTTAAAGACGCAAAATGCAGGTTTCCTTACTAAAAGGTTTTCTAAGCATCGGATCCACTCATACAATCGAAATAAGAAGACCAATTCGAAATTATGTCATGACTTAAAATGTGTTAATTCACCTGCTGCAAGCAGTTAATTCTTTGTATTCAGTTTTTGCTGGGCAGCGTAAGGAGCCTCGTTCAAACGCCGGCATCTTGAAGGGGCTGTGGCATCCTGGAATTAGGCTGTACATTCATTCATATGACAACCCTAAATACGTTTTTTTTCAAATGAAAAATATTTACCAAATTTCGGTTGACATGTCGATTGACATTTCTTGTAGGTGTTGGCGGCACGTATGAAATTATTGAACTAATTGATTCTACTGAAATAAAATCAGTAGGACTTCTTTTGCTATTATTTCAATTGAATGTTGCTCACGTACGCAAATTGTATGTGAACTGCTACATGATGGTTGACCAACAGCGCTTTTAACTTCTCATTATAATCAGTCTGATGTGCTTGAAACTACCGCGGTGCGCTGAAAGCCGTGGCTTGGAGGGTTGCCAACTGACGAGATAGCTTGGATACCGCAGTCGGCCCAGTGTATCTTGTTGTGTGGAGTGGCTAACTGCGGGCTGTGTGTCGGGCTCAATGGCTCCTTCTTAATGTGGCCTTTACGGCGCTCCCAGGCGGGAACCTACCTAACCAGGTGGTGCTGTTAGTGCGCGTGTTCAGTGTTGATCGCGCCAGCCGTCTGCGGCCTCCCCTATCTCCGGCCTTCTTGACTTCTCCCTTGACACCGGGTCCCGGTGTGGGAGTGGCGAGAGAGTGGGATAGATTCTCCGCAAGTATACTTTCACTATAATCTCGTGGGAGTCACCGCGTTGCTTAATCTCGTTGAAGCTCATGGTATAAATCGTCGAACTCGACAGTCAAACTGTCGTCGATTGTCCATCCAGCATTACACGTTACTCTAGATCCGGGGTCGGCAACCTATGGCTCTTTTGATGATTGCGTATGGCTCTCTCAGAAACTTCAGATTTTATTATTTTGGTTACCCTTTAGGGGTCCAAGTAGTGGGTTGTACTCGGATCACTACAATCATCAGGCCAAATTTCGGGTTAGAAGTTAAAAGACAA
>UYRU01044498.1:6518-17918 GCA_900617775.1 Dibothriocephalus latus | reverse complement strand
AAACGTAGATACTAGTTAAAAGACCTGGACACGTGTCTTGCCGGTGTTCTGCCGCTGCTTGACACAGCTGCTAGGTGTCCGGCTCATCAATGACTCCCCTTAAATATGCTGATGTATACCGAGAACGGGAATTCATTTCTAAGAAAATATAAATCTGTTCTTGTTTCTGTATTTCTGTGGGCATTTCCGTCTTTCTGTCACTAATGATTTCCGCTAAAGTGTAGATTTATGTGATAAAATGGCGCCTATGTAATATGTGGACTATATCGAACGTTTGTGATAGATAACACAGTGGACGCCAAAAGAAAAAACACTACCTGCCTACTAATTCGAAATAATTTGGTAGATATGCATATTGAACAATGGTGTGATGATCCCTGTAATTAAATGTTACATAGCTCCGTGTGTCGTGTTTGACCTCGATAACTTCTGCTGGCATTCTAATCATAATGGCGTCAATGCATATATAAATATAATTAACAAAGGGGCCCATGTCGACGAACGTTAGGCCAATATGTTCTGAATGATGCTTCGCCTTTTCGAATGCACTGACCCCAATATTGTGAAACCCTTGGCCTTGCCGTAAGCGCGGTACGCAGGCTCAAACTGCACACTCCTAGAAAGTGGCTTTTATTATTGTGGATGGGACCGCGGTCTCACCGTTTAAGCTATCATGCAGTCATATCTCATCCAGTATGGGTAAAGAGCATCGCCTTGGTATCGAAAATTAGTGCAAAGGCCTTATAGCATAAAGTGCCTCTATTAGTACACCAACAACTGACTGCGCGCCGGCTTTCTCTGAGCTTTCTTATTGCATTCCCGATTCCTCCTAATCGTACGATTCGTGGCAGGAATCCTCGGCCATGTCCTTTATCAACGTCTTTGCATTTGGCCTTCTCTGGGACTGGAAGGATGTGGGATTTGTCGACGCGATTCCTGCCAAGAAATTATTTTTCATATTATTGGTAAGTATGGCCTATATAGTTTCTTAAACGTGATACGGTAATAGGAATGCTCCATCTGAGTACCCAAGTTAACCCTGTACATCATTCCGGGCAGAGAACATATGCCCGTAGCCCAACCTCAAAATCGTAGCTTTAATCTTAACCTTTACCCTACACTTAACGGTAACTTTCCAGTTATCAGTAACTCCTACTTCAGCCTTAACCTCAAACCTAAATCAAATAAACAGTAAGATTGCCCCTAACCTTAAAATATACCCTAAAATTACCGCTTAACTTACTCATTAACCTAATCTTTTTCTCCCTGAAATTTGTCGCTAAGACACACGTATAGCAGGGAGTCCCTGCTATCATTTCCTATTTACGTGAACATTTAATTCATTCTTACTATATTCTCTGCTAAAACTAACTCTTGGCTAAGTAATTGACCAAGCGGGCTGGGCAGGCAAATATTTTTTCCAGTGCTATGATGATGGTTGAGTGATCATCACTCCAACATCTAGCATGTGTGATTAAGTTGCAGCGATTACCGACGGGCATAACGTCCACCACGCAATTATAGCACCGCGGTATGCGATGGCATGGCGACTGCATCTGAGGCTCTCATTTACGATGGGACTGACAAAGATGAATGTAATTGGTCGGACGTACAAACATTTCCCTCCAAAGATCTCGCCTATTTAGTCTCAATCCTTAACCTACTGTGCTGACGCCTGACACCCAAGTGCAGACAACTCGTACCTTCGGGGGTCTAGCTGCAAGTTAGTTTTACCAAAGGCTTCTAGAACCTTAATCGCAAACGATGAGTAACTTGGCTGTCCTTAGGTGAAAACATGCCAGCATTTTTAAATTTCCAACGCGTGAGAGGAATTGCAAGGCTTGGGTTTCTTGAGAGGTTAACCACACGACCTCAGACCGGGGGTCATGATTTTAATCGAATTTACAAGAAGTCTGTGCGATAATTCAAAAGTCCTAAAAGTTTATCATCAAGAATGGGTCCGACAAACATCTAGAGGGATAATAGACTGCTAGCCTAATAAATCCTGCTTCGGTAACCCATGTTCAGTTTTGAAATGGGTGAATAACATGCTTCACTCTAGATTAGGTCTGTAAGCTTTCCCGATTCCGACATAACTCAATAGTTCAGTATAGTGCAGTATATTAGGAGTAGTATACAATGCCTTTGAAGACCCTATTGTAAACATTATTTAAAAAATATCCAACGAAAGTTATGCTACTATAAAATATTTTGTAATATATGTACAATTTATTATCTGTATTTGTGACCAATGCGTCGGTAATTGCTCATAGTGCTTTCTTGTGCATGTGAACGGTATCTGTTAAGGAATTATGCATCCAGTTTGCGTTTGAATGCATTTGTCGTGTTTGCCATCACGACCTCGTCGGGGAATCCATTCCAGGCACCAGTCGAGGCGTCGCAGTGGTGGAGGGCCATTTACGAACCACGTTACGGGACATAATCGATTATTTGTGCCTTGGAACTCACTCTCGACCTCTGTAAACAGCCGCTCGGTGATTTATTATTTATGGAAGGAATAACAAGACTGACGAAGACAGGAACGGCTGTTTCTGGGATATAAGTCGACATCAGACTTCTATAGTGAAACAACTCTAGGTTTGCCCTCCCTGAGAGTCGAATTCCTGACACAACTGTACTGCGCTAACCATTGAATTTTAGCGAGCCAAATCGCACTGCAAGGCTCAACCTTTCGCGATTGCTCGCATGTGCGCACCAGTGTCTACCGGCCGTCAGTCGAATCTGACGAATAACCTCCTGGGACGGACTTACAGATTACCTCTCTGTAGACGCTGGGGCCAAGTCTGCGCCCTCACACTTCAGACGTCCCCCTCGTGGCTGCGGTCACGAGCGTGTCGATTTCCTCCAAATTATTGTTCACTAATTCTGATTAGAATCCACTATTCCTCCCATCTGGCGCCCCAAATATGTTTCTTCCCACCGAGCCTAAACATTGTAACGGAAAGTATCTCCCCTATTAACTTACCCCACTACGATAGAACCGGGTGTTCATTTTCCTATCGGTTGCGATGGGCTTTATAACAATTGCCGACAAAGACAGGGGGAGACAAGGACGGCCATTTCTAGCTTATTAGCCGTCGTCAGCCAGTCAAACCCACAACCAAGTGGTGTATCTTCTATTGGTGCCCCACCTGACGTTCGAACCCGCGACCTTGTTAGTTAGAAGTCCAACGCTCTAACCACTGCACCGCGGGCTCGTTGTCTTGCCAGTTTTCTATCGGAAATATGCACATTGGCAGATAGGCGCACAGTGATTAGTTACAGGACCCGCTCGTCCCTTGTTGTGCCTTTGGACTGGAAGATCACGTACCGATCTCGGCTATGTCCCATTATGTGATCGTTGAAACTCATCTATGTACAGGGTGTCCCAAAAAATTTTATACGCAGTGTAAATAATTGTTAACCTGGTGATTATTATAATCTTTTTTTATTTCAGAGAGGTAAAAATATGAAGAAATATCATTTCATTGTTTTCTTTCACTATACGTTCTCAAACTGACGTCCGTTTTGCTCCTGACACTGCTGGCAAGGCGAAGCAATGGAATCAAGCACAACATGAAACAATTCCCTTGGTATTTGCGCTTATTCATATTCAATACCTTCTGTCAATCCAGCTAGTGTTGCAGGTTTAATAGCGCAAAATTTGTCTTTTAGGTATCCCTTTTAAATATTCTAGTGGTGTGAGCTCTGGCGAACGGGGAGAATATTCAATAATACCCCTTCGTCCACTCAACCTGTTTGGTAAGATCTCATCAAGGAGGATCTAAAATCGCGATGGTAATTTGGGGGTGCCCTCTCTTACCGAAAAGAAAACCCTTCATCTTTATAGTCTTTTATAATGCGGTTGCAGTAAGTTTCAGTAAATGGGACCGGTTACAGTAATAATAAACACCTAGTTTACAATTATTTAAAACGTGTATACATTTTTCTGGGACACCCTGTATGTTAGTATACCCGAGCGCAAAGAAAATGGGTTCGTGGTTCAATGGTGTTGTCCTTTCAGCAAACAAATTGCCGGTTCGAACCTCAGGTTTTACAAACCTGCTGCTGAATATGGCTGACTGATAACATCAGATTCTAGATGATTGCGTAGGCAATCCTGCCTGAGCAGTCAGTTTGCTTGTCCTTAATGGAGGATTCCATATGAGCAGTAGGTTGGGCAGGTAAAATCGATCCAAGTATGATTAAATTCACGACTCACGGAGAGCCTCGTAGCTCAATGGTGGAGCGTTGGCCGTGCGAAAGTCTACCCAGCTGTGTTAGTTCGACTCCCACCGAAGCCGCACATTTTGCACAACTTGGTCAACTGAACGGCTAGCAAGCCAAAAAATTTGCATTCCGGTCTCCATCGACTTCGCTGGTGATGGTAAATTCTGGTGATGTTCAAATACTCAAGGTTGCACGTACCTCGATTAGTATTCGCAATGGCAGTTAGAACG
Organism: Dibothriocephalus latus; assembly: GCA_900617775.1. Lineage (NCBI taxonomy): Eukaryota > Metazoa > Platyhelminthes > Cestoda > Diphyllobothriidea > Diphyllobothriidae > Dibothriocephalus > Dibothriocephalus latus. Next base: position 13,458 of record UYRU01044498.1, on the reverse strand, counting down.
TTATTATATTCTGTGTATTGAGCAGGCCTGTTCTGCGAACTATCTAGGCTTTCTGACGAAAACGAAGGCGCCGCATCTTTAAGTATATTTAAACAAATACTCCTCTGGATGCAAATGTCAAGTCACAATATCTCAATTTAATATAGATTAAATTTTTCTCATTAGCAGACAGTAGGAAAAATAGAAATTGAAAATAAACTGTCCGCAATGCCCGTATTACCTAATGATTCGGCTTTTATGTCGCATGTCTGAAACCCATGCAATTACTTTTTTCTGAAGAAAAGCACATTTTCATGTCAAAGTTGACATTTCAAAGGGTTCGCAGCATACTGACAAGTAAAATTTGCAAGCAGAGGGGATTCCTGCAAACCCTGATCTTCTAGGAACTGTTCTTTGGCCGAGAACTTTCTGCCAATCTCTTTAAGGGGAACCTTTTGAAATACTCTGGAAGGAAAATAAATTAGCTGCGGCTTCAATTGTCTGGAAATGGCAGCACTCCTACGATTTACCTGGCCAAGTATTACCGCTTGGAAGCCATTTGGATTTCGAATATACAGCACAATGAATCGGTTTTCATCACCCTCAGCATTAGAACTAATCAGTAAATCCAGGCACGAATAGGAGAGCAACTTTAGCATTGATAGGCTTTGAAGTTTAATTTCGAAAGCCTTGAACATTGGCAAACTATACTCAAGTTCATTATTTTTAGTTTAACTTCCTACAAGGTCAAAAAACGAATGGAACATAGCAAATAATTCGCCGGAAATCAAAATGCTGGAGATGGTTCGCCATAGTGGTTCCGATAAAATAGTAGCCAACTGTCATTCTATCAATATATATACCATAGTTCTCCTTTGATGTGATGAGATTTGGGCTAGGCCGGCCATCTATGAAACCTATGAAACTGACTGATTCTTATACGGTAAGCTGACTATCCTAGCATGTGTGTGGTTATAACTGCACCTGATGAATTAATAATTACTTTCGCTGACTTTCCTGCCTTGGTACGCTTTCGCCTAGCTACAGCGCACTTACTCTGTATCCCATTACTGAGGCACGGCCCAAGAAATAAACGTCTTGGACAGATACATCACCGTTGTCTTTTTTACGTTTTGGCATTGCATTCACACTTTTCCAAAATATTTTCCAGTCGGCGGCATCATTCTCAACCATTCCAAATCGTTTTTTTTTAAGAATTTAGAAAGCATTTTGATCCTTTCTGGTTGAAGACTACCTCGGGATAGATTTGCTCAAAAGGCTTAATTAGTGCACGACATCTGTCAGCCTAGGACGTAAACAAGCAATCTAAGCAAGACTACAAGCTAAACCTTACCGTTCGTAATGCGCCGGATTGATTTTAGTAATCAGTGAAAAAAACGGAATACTCAAAAATCTTGAACATTGGCAAACTAGAGTTCATTTTCACTACGTTGATATTCTACAAAATGAACCCTTGATGCGGAAATTTTTTTATTAAAAACAACGCACAAGTCGCTTGAAACTAAAAAGGTGAATAACTTCGACCACCTTAACCCACATAAAATGGTGATCACCACTTCTTTTTCCATGATCCAATAAATGATCGTCCTTTGGCCGAAATACGGAGGTTGTACTGCCAGCAAAACGAGGAAGGTAATTTGCCTCGTTTACTCATTATGCCTTTTCAAAAAACGACTGGTCATTTATAACTTAATGTGGGATTTACGCAAAACGCTTGTAGGTGGATTCGTCAGATGGCAATTCGTGACTTCCAAAACGCCAACCCCCTCACTGCACTTATTGATTGTGGCTGTAATTTCCATTAAAACAAGTTAGAAATTATCCACGTCCATTTCCAGTGACTTCCTGCTAGACCGACTCCAATTTTTTCCCTCTTAAAAAGAGTGTCCCCTCGTCCTCTGAATTGAATGCCGAGCCTCCTTCATGTTGACCTTTTTGGTTCCAGTCCAATGCGCACTGGTGTTAAAACTAGTCCCCCGGCCAAGTTTCACTTAAGTGGTACTTCAATATTGTCCCCACCCTCCGTTCGGCTGCCTTTCCTTTTAATTGCCGTTTGCCACAATGCTTCCGCCCGCCCGCACTGCATCAAGAGACAACAGTTTCAAGAGTTACTCGATATTGACTTCACCTCCCCCTCTGGTTCGATTGCAGCTGTCACCACTACTGACTTCAAACGCTTGCAATTCTTCCTCCCCCTGGCCGGCACAGTATTGCCCATTTTCACGTACATCCCCTCCCTTCGCGCTGGTGTTTTCAAACCAGTCCTGGGGCCGTAGGAATTGCCTCCTGAAATCATATAAAAGCAGAACGACGCCCTCTCTCCCACCCACACACACAAGCTGTCTCAAAACTAGTTTAGCCCTGCGTGGCGTTATTGTAAAAAATGTGTTTTTCTCTTATATAGAGTTAGGCAATTTGGCCGACTCCCTTCGCTCTTGACTTGGTGTATCTATTGTTGAGGTTTGTACTTTGATTATCCTTTACTGTTTGCTTAATAGTCCCGTACTGCCTTGATAGTTGTTATAATTGCGTTTAAAGTACGCGGGACTTTTGGATATGGTCGGAAAAGTCAAGAAGACGAAACAGTGACTGATAGTCTTTTAGTGGATTCCAGATTAAGTGTTTAAAAAATCCTGCTTGGGCAGTCAGCTTACTGTACCACAATAAGCGACTTCCATTGATTGTAGAAACTGAACGAGTAACTTGAACTAAATGTTACTAAACTCATGGCTCGTCGTGAGATCTTCTAGCTCATGTGGTAAGGGCGTCGACTGTACTAAAGCCTTGGCAACAGTAGTTTAAATAATGCATCTAATATACCTATAGTGCCAGCATTTTACCCGACGGTAACGGTGGTTATAGGCGTTTTATGGGTGGGGAATTTGGATAGGCGGGGGAATATACTTTAATAACTGCTATATGCATATTTACCCTATTGTATTTAGAAATGTTGTTAATCTATGTCTGTAGATTTTTCTAATTTGTATCATCGTTTGAATTATTGCAGAAAAACCTGATTATCGAAATGCAGGTTTTGTTTATATTCCTGAGAAAATATAAATGGTGATTAAGCGGTCGTCTACTTCAACGTACATGAGGTCAAATTTACCGCTTTGGTATTAGATTAGTACAAACGGAACAACCTACTCCCAGTGGCGGCGGGTGAAAATTCAACTATATTTATCCATTTTGCACTTCTTAAAATTTCCTTCACGACCTATCCTATTTCTCTATCTCCAAAAACCCTATAACCATCGTTTCCGTAGGACAAAATGCTGGGACTAAGGGTATTTGAGGCGCACTACTTAAACTACCTTTGCCAAATCCTTTCCCTTTTTAGCGTGCGTTCGAATCTCACCAAGGTTACAGAGTCTTTAACAAGTAAGTCAAATGAACCCTGCCAACGTAAGATAAGGAGAGGTTTATCTCAGCTATTAATTGTACTTTTATTTCGCATTCAACATACAAAACGGTGCATATTTGCTCCGCTTAGCCAAAAAGGGTAGTTCAAAGGCTTCCAGCAAATTTTGCACTTTAACGAGCTCGGTGATGCAGTGCATGCCCACTTTCTGATAGCTGCTTTTAGTATTACATGTCCGTCGGCACTATATGCTTCGCGTTGAGCCTACACTGATAATGACTTTTGGACAGGGGCAATTTACACTGCTCTGAACATGGTGAGAGCCGTCGGTCGGATGCTCCAAATCGCCGAGTGGCCCTTGATGAACGCAGGCAGTGGCACTGTTGAGTTATCTGATGGTTAAAAAATAGTGTTCACGGTTGAAACTCCCGCTGCTTCATGCTCCCTTATGTGCCGTCCGAGGTGTCCACTCAGTATCCAGAACCGCCTAAATACAACCACGCGGACTAGCCTTTAGGTATTAATTTTTCAGACTCCATAGTAAGAAAACAGCGATTTAGCTTACTGTAAAAAGGTCAAGGTGGGATATTTAACAAGTAAATACTGTGAAAGTTATGTTGGTCGCCCACCTTGCATACCCCTCGCGTCAGGATTCTGTCTTACGGGACTGGTAATAGTAGTTTAGTTTTAAGTTTATTGGTTTAATTTTAAGTTAAGTGTTGTTTAGTTTTTATTTTTGTTAGTTTTTTTAGGGTAAGCTTAGTTTCGTTAGTTTAACATTCCTGTTTTTTCTTCCAAAACCGGATCTGTTAAAATAAAAACCGGATTTGTAGACATCACGTACAGTAAGGATCATATTTATACCTATGTTGTAAATTTGGTCCTCTCTGTCAATGCAGTCAACGTCATTAGCTGCGAAGCAGTGCTTGGTAGCGTAGATTGAAATGTATTTAAAACTTTTTTGACAACCCTTTCAGACATTCCTGATGACGACAAGGTATGGATCATTATTATGGGCAACGTTTGTTTTCACCATTACATTCAAGAATTCTACGACAAGTTTCCGTAGGAGATACACTTCCTACCAAGGTGTTCTTCTTTCCTGAACCCCTGCGAGGAGGTCTTCCCACAAATTAAATCTAATGTTAGAACGTATGCTCCACTTCAAGAAAGAGAAAATCTACTTGAAAGAATGAAGAATGCTTCTCAACTTTAAAAGTTATTTTCAACATTTGGAGACATTTTTTGGACAATTTTTCTCACCATCTGATGTCCATCGAGTCTAATTTGATTGAATATTATATGCTATGTATCCGAAATATTTTTAAAAGATTGTCTTTTTACTCACAAACGTAAATAAGTAGAGCAACCAGTTCTAATATATAGTAAGTTATAATCCGGTTATTATGTCTACAGATCCGGTTTTGATTTTAACAGATCTGGTTTTGATTTCGACAGTTCCGGTTTTGGAGGAAAAAATCCGTTGTTTAATTATAATTCTAGTGTTTTTTATTTTTGTTAGGTTTAGCTTAGTTTCGTTACTTTAACATAAAGTTGGTTTATAAGTATATTTATCTAACGCTGGCATTATCTAAATAAAATAAAAAAACCTAATTATTGCTATCTGAGTTAACAGTAACCACATGACTATGGCATAGGACTACATTAGGTGGACGACCAAGTTATCTTTAACCGGAAATAATTAAATAAGATGGGGTAGTTCTCAAACTGCATTACACCTGTTGGCGTCCTTAAAATCCTAATCGATATGGCCCTTAATACTTGCTTTTTTCACTGAACCTTTCAGTGCTGTCAGGTGGCTGAAACTTCAGACTAAAGCACTTTTGTGTAGCCCTTATTGGGACGAGCGCAGACTCTTTTAGTTACACCTGAGACGCAGCTTCTACTTCTAATTCATTTTTACTTGCTAAACCATACATTGATTGCCGGTCCTCATACTAACAGAGCATTTGCTTCTAGGATTATTTCTTATTTTTTAGAAAAAATGTGTGAATTCGACCCAGCTGATCATCCATAGAGAGAACTTTCCAAAACAATACACTGCACCTACGGCAACATTCAAAATCTTTTGACGATTAATGGTTTGAATGACTACTAGTTCAGGAGAGCGGCCAGTTTGGCAGTTGACTATAGACACTCTAAACAGCAAAGGATACTATTGGTTAAAACGGCATTCATAGACGCAGAACTGACACTATAATTTTAAAGCATAATGCTGCAGACCACCACAAATTGAACAAAAATTATGGACAACCTGGCTATCTCCTTGTCTGACAAACATGGATAGCCCGAAAGGTACTGATATTTTGTGTTTGTCATTATTCTGCGTTAATTTATATTTCAAATTAAATTAGTGGACTGTATTATAGCCATTACCTAAAATTCGAGCTTTTAATGAAAACTTAATACTATTATATTAGTAAAAAGTAAGTTGTCATGCAACCTATGACTTTTTTTTACTAATGGTAGTTAATTTAATGCTGCAAGGCTTCGGAGGATAGAGCATGGACTAGTTTAGCGTAATAGAACTTATCTTGCCCATTGTTATAACCTTGGTTGATCTCACCTGCTTCGCCAAAGTTATAACCTTGCGTGTTCCTGTGTCAACACCCGATGTGTCCCCCAGTTATGTGTTAGGAAGAGAAGGCAGAACAGAAAAGCAGATAGTACTTTACTGTTACTAGCGCTGCTTCTACATCAGCGTTGTCTTCTGTCGTCCGGCGGCTTGGTCTTCTGTGTCCCTCAGCAGCGTCTGTTCTGTCGTCGTCTCGGCCAACAGCGTTCCATGTCTCCAGCAGCCGTGTCCCAGGTCGCTAGCAGCAGAATCGCGGGTCGTCTGCAGCGTTCCTAGTAAGAGAATGCCGCCTTCAGCGGTAACAGCATATTTAAAGGGCAGCAGTCATTTTTCCCTATTGGCTCCCCATGTGTGGCCTCTACAAGCAGCCGTCATGCCTCTAGCCATCGTGTCCTCAGCTGACCGGTCGCGCCCTTGGTGAAACGCGCACGTGCATGCGTCTTTTCGTGGCCCTTGTCATGCGTGACCTCAGACCCTGGTCACCGAGTGTCTCACGTGTTCCCTCTTTGTTATCCTCCCTCAAGGACGGCGTGAGTGTTGGGCCCTCCTAATATCTTATAAGATAGGAAAACGACTGTAAATGAGACGGCTCGACTTTCCGCCGAGAGCAAATGCGATAGAGGCCAAGATAGGAGGAAGCAATTGTGGCCTGTTTTTCTGCCCTGCGAGGACGACTACCTTCGAAGACAGAAAGGTCATTGTGTCATGATAGTTTTATCAGAGTGCTAATAGTCAGAAATATGCATTTAGTACGGCAGGGACAGAGTCCTTAGTGCCCACCCAACTGTCCCCTCTCCATCTTAGGCATCATTATACCGCCCTAGTCGGCAAGCCATCTAATGCAAGACTTGGGGTATGTTAGCTGACCCGGCGTACGCCTCTGTCGCGGAGTGCCTTTCCCCCCACCCTATCCTCATGCGTGATATTTGTTATAAGTGCGCAGCAGGTGAAGCGCCTGCAACGCCTCCTTATGTTCTCCATGT
>UYRU01044489.1:5333-17935 GCA_900617775.1 Dibothriocephalus latus | reverse complement strand
TGTCCAGGCAAATTTCATAATTAGCGTTGCATGGTCTTCGGCTGCTACTGTAGATGTCGAAAATGTAAGCTGTTTAAACTGTCTTCTGAAAAGAAAGAGATTAGACAAGAACTCAGGGCAAAAAGAGAAATATAGGCTTGTTCAAGTGATGGCGGCATCTGTGAGTTGATATATGCCTATGAACAGGCAGTGTAAATTGAAGTTTCTTTTTAGTCCCAGTATATATCAAGTTTGGTGCGCATTCTCTCCGTACGCAATGACACAGCTTTTTACTTTTGGTAGTTATAGAATTATATGTTTACCGAGTAGGTGATAGAAGAAGCACATCCGGTGCAGTACAGAGCTAGAAAGTAGCATCATGTCGGTGTTAATAGAAATGGTTATGCAGCTTCCTTTTGTAGGAGCTCGTTTACAGGATAGGCAGAAACTAGTGTACAGTTAACTACCTGAAACTGATTGCCTTAGTTTTTGGTCTCTGCGATAAGTAGTGCAATTATTTGAAAACCATGTTTCAAACAGCGCAACGTAGTATTACAAATTCTGTCGGGAAAATGCTGTTATAGGTATCTGTCTTCTGCTTTCGGCCAACTTGCCCGTACGATTTCGTTTCTGGAATACTTGACAGGTATGATTCGGTAAATCATATCGGTGAGTCCCGTGTCCTGCCCTGTCCGGTGTGTTGTCATCATGTGGGCGCAATCAGCTCTCAGCATTCCTACGAGGCCTTCCCAGTCACAGCCCAATAAATGACCTCTGCGTTTTGATTGCAGAAAGTTTTATCATATGTCCTGCAACATATGATAGAACGATGTGTGACATTTAAGTTAGATTCTTGAATTTTGCTGCCTTGACGAAGACATAAAGTTTGCGAATTGCTGCGGCCCTGTATACGTTGAAGAGATCACAAACTGAAGAAGGAACACTTTTGTAGGGGTTTGAATTTCGGCACAGTAGATTGCATATCTGAAGAAATGTGAAGATCAGCATTTGAGGGAGTGTTTTAACACACTTTTGGGGTTGTTTATCTTGTTCATTGAGTTGACTTGAGGTGCGAAATACTGTTTATTAGCAAATATTTCGGTTCAGCTCAGTATACTGGGGGCAAAATGGGGTCAAGTGGAGCCAAATAGAACGTTTGTCGATATCCAAGGAATTTCGTACGCTATTAAACGCCGCGGAAACAAACTCGTTTTTTGCGTGTTGTACTATAAATGAACATCAATAAAAAGCGGACACTTTTTAATTGTATACACTCAAAGAACAGACTATTTTTCTCTGATTGCATGAAATTGAGATCATTACAGTTATGAGAAAGCGCACTGTTTTGTAGGAAAAGAATGACGAAATAAGTTTAAAACATTCCATTTTGTAAATCTGCAAAGTGTTGTGGCATCAAATTGAGCAGTAAACTTAAAAGGCTGTCATTTGCTATATATCACCTTAAAAAAACGACCACAAACAAGCATATATACAAAAATCCAAGACATGCCGTCAATTTTCTCTGTCAAGCCGTATGCAAAATACGTCCGAACATTTTTATCTACAGAGCAGAATTAAAGAATAGAAAGACGTGTAACGGAATGGGCAGAAGCTTGTTTGTTTTCTCAAAACGGCCGTTGATATTCTGCTACTGTGCCCCGCTTTTGTTACTTTGGAGCTTAGTCTAGAAGTAAACAAATATACTGAAAAGTGTTCTGGTTTAAACAGAAGAGTTAGTATTTTCAGTTTTAGCAGAAGATGTACCTCTAATTTTTAGAGTAATCAAAAAACTGGCCAAAATTTACTATTCTGATCTTGACTTAATCTTTAAAAATAAAATACGCATATATCCGACACCAAACTATATAACTAAATCTATTTATCGAGAGGTAACCTGTTATAAATTTTTTAAAAACAATCTTAGGCATATTCATTCGAGACTTTGTTGTGAACGTTCATTTTTCTCGGCAATGAGTTGACATGTTCGGACGATTCTGAAACCATGACCCAAACAAACAGATGCGTAAGAAAAAAAGTTTAATAATTCGTCATATAAGTAAATGCTTTTAAGATGTATCTTGTTTTGAATGTTTTGGTAAACATGTAGAATAAAGTCATTATTTATAGTCAATTGACCAAAGCCAGTGAAAATCATAGAGTCCTAGTTAGTATTTCAAGGAAAATCTGAACACATTCGCAATCGAAATCCCAAAATAATTACAAAGGAATGTTGCGGAAGGAAATTATTCTTAGTGAAAAAATGGTGCATTTGCAATTGCACCTGAAAATTTCATTTACAATTATTAATCACTGAGCTTACGAAATATATTACTCCTGTGATCTCCCAATGGGCCAAATCAAGCAGAAATGTGGTTGCTTTAGTCCAACGTAACTCAAACAATGCACAACCGAAAGAAAAACGTAATATTGCTTGTGCTGCTTTATTCGCTTGGTGGCTTCCTCTGCATGGAATACTTAAGTTTATTTACGCCCGATTTCCACTTTTTCGGAATTTTCCACTTTGCTAAAAAAGCTGGTTTTTTTGCATAAAAATTTAAATTCCTTCATAAATCACAATATGCCATATTGTGCAGAACGACCATTACTTTACTGATGTACGACTTTTGGGAGCCGCTGCGTGAGCTGCGTTTGAGTTACAGGAGAGGTACTTGTAAAAGTCTCTGGATTTCATGAGTTACGCAACCTAGTGCGGATGCAGCGCTTGACGATAGGTTGCGAGGCTCATTCTATCCGTTCTTCCTTGAGGCCCACTCTCTAGACCCACCAGCAGCCACACAGCGGCCAGTACATAGGCAAAAGAACATTGCTGACAAATAGAGAGAGAGGGTGGAATGTCAATTTACTGGCTTATTAGTCGTCATCAGTCAGGCCAGGTGTCACACCACCTGAGGCTCGAACCTGTAAACTGTTGATTAGAAGTCAAGCGCTTTAACCATTGAGCGGTGGATAGGCGCTAACTGATCGGTTACGGCGATAACTCGTCTGGATCTGCCTTGAGCCCCCTAAACTGATCAGTAAGTAGTCGCCTAGTAGTGCAAATATTTCCGTTGAAAACCAGCAAGAGAGTGAGCCTGTGGATCAATTGTTAGAGCATTATCATTTGACTCAACGAATCGCGGATTCGTACCTCGTATGGTGCGACATCTGGTTGGCTAATGACGGCTAATAAGCCAGAAATCGCCCTTCCAGTCCTTGCTGTCTTTTTTTAAAGTTGACCCAATTGTGAAAAAATCTCGCGGGGTTCGGTGGGATTTGAAACTGCATAGTAAAGAAGGCTTTAACGCAAAGCCAATGCTCTACCGGTTGAGCTACAAACACCACGCCTCGATTATACCCGCCCAACTTTACCGCTCGTATGGAGTCCACTGATACGGAACAGCAAGCTGACTGCTGTAACAGGATTTCATAAGCAATCATCGAGAATTCACCAGAATGAATATTGGGCTGACTTGCTATTAAGGAGGTTTGGCAGATTTGCTTAGTTTAAAATGACCCGATTCACAGCGCAGGGCGTGGCGTTTGTAGCTCAAGTGGTAGAGCATTGGTTTCGCGTTAAGGCCTTCTCTACAATGTGGGTTCAAATCCCGCAGAACGCCGCGAGATTTTTCATAATTGGGTCAACTTAAATCAAGCAAATCTGCCAAACCTCCGTGTTCCCTCGTCTTTGTCAGTTATGTTCAGCTGCTGCGGCTGCTGCCCAAAGGCAATACCAGACGAGCGATTCCCGTATCCGATCGGTGAGCGCTGATTCACCCCAGATCGTAAGAATGTTTTTGGGACACTAGGAAATCTGGAAATCTGATGCCTAAATGGTTTTTGCCAAATGGCAGGCTTTCTGCGCCTGTTTATGGCTTGTTTGAACTTATGAAATGGGGGAAAAGGTATCATGTTATACAGTTGCCTCTCAGGAAATACAAGCACGTACTCGGAGATGCACATCAAAGAACTTTTGGAAGGGGTTGTTAATACGGCCTTTCTTCACAAATCCCTTAACATCCCTTTATCTCTGAGTCATTTGTTAGATGTTAACTCGCGTGATCCAATTTTGACAATGCCGAAAAGAGGCTGAGCTTGCTCCCTGCTGGTATCTGGAAAGCATATCCATAACAAGCACTATGGCACTTCAATTGGCAGATCGTGCTACTCGCAGAATCGATATGCACTTTGAAGCACTCTCCTCTGTGAACACCATTAAATTACAATAACAATCCGAGCAAAAGCGCTAGGCAGGTAATTCCCCCCTCCCCCGACATTGGTACCGACACTCAAAAACAACAACATAGAGGGCTATTAACGTCGAGAGCTTCTCTGGGGCTGAGGCGAGTGCTTGAAATGCTGCTATATATAAAGGGTAGACAGTGTGGCGCCTTTGAAGGTCTGATCTGCCAGAGAGTATTGCAGCATTTAACGTAAGTGCTTTGATCGTCGTCGCAACTAGTAAAAGCCGAACGTTCATTTTTTTACCATTTATCTCTTAAACATTTTACCTCCTAGTGACCCTATTTGCTCGCACATTTTCAGACATGTCAACGGTGGCACGCGTCTTCTTCTTTACTTCGCTTGTTCTGCCGGCCATACTGGTGGGTTTCACGGTCTGGCAGCTAGTAGAACCGTCTGTGCTCCACTATCGGAAATGCGCCCGTGCCGGGACGCCACTGGATTATTGTACCTATGATCGAGGCAATTTGGTCACTTGTATTTACGAAACTGAAAAGAACATAAAGAATTGTAAGTCCTAAAAACAAATTTTGATGTAGTCGGTAGATGTTCTTTCTTTTTTCTAATTAACACACCACGCGCCCAAGTAGTGTCTGAGCCGTTCAAAAGCTAATGAACCCAACAGACATACCATAGAAGTAACCAAATGCTTCATAGTAAGATTCACCAAACGCAATTTTTTATGGCTTTTGCCCACAGTGACCGCTTAGAGAGGTTTATATTTTCAGGGCCTTTCGTTAGCGAACGTTCACCGATCACTAAAAGAAGCATTCTACATTGGGGCTCATTTTCGTGCCCCGCAAGCGACAGCACAGCGACTAGCAGATTATACAGTTAGCATTTCTGGCCAAATCAGGGAAGGCTGGAATGGCCGTTTCTGGTTCAAAAGCAGTGATGCACCACCCAAGGCTCAAATTCGCGACATTTTTCATCAGAAGTCTAACACTTTAACCATTCAGCAAGAAGCTTGTTGTCTTGATGCCGGTTTAGATCAGGAATATTTACACTTGTGGTGAACCTTTCACCGAACGCTAACGGCAATACTTCCTTCACCACTCAGTCTGCCAAAGCCGACGGCCGGTTGCTCATATCGTCTGAACCTACTGGCATTTTCCCCAAAAAGTTAACATATTCTATAATGTTAAAAACTTAGATATATCGACGAACAATCCTAGCTTGCACGACATGTAGTTCACAAACCTGTCCAATCTCTATAACGTTTAACGTATCTAAAATTGTAGTGGTGTAATTTTAAACGGTTTCATTAAAGCTAACAAAAGAACAATGTTTAGGTTTTTAAATCACCCCTACTCACTCGGCTCTAAATGCAGCATCTAACTTAAAAAAATCTAGGGATTTTTACAAGAAAATCCTTTTAAGCAAAAACAGCACACGCTGCATTCCCCGAAATCTTACAGTAGTAAAAACACGACTGTTCTTAAAAAGCAATATTAAGTTGCTTAGAATTATCAGGTTTTTGAAAAAAACGGAAAATTCAGTAAAAATACAATACGGATTGACTAAATTAACTTGAATTTTGACTGCTTTAAAGTAAAAAAAATTTTTTCCAGTTAACTCTTGAGACAGTGCTTTAACTAGATATTTTGAGGTTGGCATAATTTTTTTCTAAGGATAAGTTAAGATAAAATGGGAGTCTTCGACTGACTTCTTGACATCCCTGAGAAATAGAGATAAAAATTTTGCTGAAAATGAAAGAACTCGCAATTCTTTGTATACTGGAGCAGTAACCGGTACATTTAGGTCCCGTTCTAAGATTGCAAAGGCAGAAGAGAGTATGCAAAGATATACTAGGATTAAGCGAAAACCGATAACCTTCTGCCCGTTCTGTTTCAATATTCTGTATTTGTTTCATACTGAATTATTAATAGAAATTTTGTGAACAGCTTTCGTTTACGTCGCTGCAGAAAAAGGTGGCGGCATGTCGCGTGTGCTCCTACAGAGTAGTTGCCTTATCTCATGAAATTCAAGGATTATTATAAGAAAATGCCTGATACGCAAAAGAAGCCAGATATATGTCCCCTAAAGTCTTACAGCTGTAAAGTAAATATCACAATAGAAAAGATATGTTGTGGATTTTAGAGTATTATTATCTTTTCTAGAAGTAAAAGCTATTTTAGGAAACGGGAAATTCAAAAATAGTGAAAATTGGGATAACCAAGTAAACCCAAATTTTCAATGTAGGTACAGTCTGTTCATGCAAAGACAAGTAAATAAAGCAGCACAAGTAGAATTTAGTTGGAAAATAATCCATTTGTAAAATTTTCATGTAGACATGCGTCCATAATAGGTGTAATGTAAAGTACGGCTGTTAACATGCAGCCCGAAGTTCAAATGTGTTATCCAACGACAATTATCAAGAACTGCCAATTGTTTCTTTGTTTTGTAAGTGCTTTGTTATACGTTGGACAAAGCCAAATATTTCTTCACTAGATTGTGCCGGTTGGGACGTCAACGGAATATTTCATAATACCATATGTGGACGTGCCAATTAGTGACTAATAAATTTAAATTGATTTATCAGGTTAATCTTAAGATTTATCATTTTATGTATACTTAGAGGAATTGCATTCCATCGAATTTATTTGTATAGTACGGCGAATTCGTGAAAAATGCCGAATTTTGTAACATGTTGATAATTATTCGCAAACCAGCATTGACGCATGTACAAGAATTAGAACAATAAATTGAAACTTTTGTAAGATAAATAGATAACCTTATCATTTCTTTAATATCAGAAAACATTTTCCTTTGTCAAATCTTAGTAAACATGTTTTGTTTATTTAATTACGATTACTGACAAATTGTTTTTTTAAATTTCTGCTAATTTTCGACGATTTTTGTGTTTTCCAGCCTTTTTTCATAAACATATACTCTGTTTGATGTTCTCATCAAAAGCTTTGCAATAAGAGATGTCTCAACAACATCTACCGAGAAAATGCGTTTAGAGACATTAGTTCTTATGAAGACGGTTATGTGCCCAGAAAGTATATTTCTAAATTCTTTAGAGTTAATAAAATAGGATTTTACTTTCATCTTCACGACAGTATATATACAGTTTTGGTTAAATCCCAAAAGGTTAATGTGGTAAAGCAAAATGCGGTAAAACAGAATGCGATTCAAACCTTTATACTGCATTTTGTGGCCAAAAATGCAGGTGTTTTTAAAAGAATAATTACTCAATACCGATTAGCGTTATCTCGGCAGGTTACACGAATTCTAGGCCATACTGTACATGCTTACGAAAACCTTCAAAATATGGTATCTCTTAAAAGTACTTACCTTAAAAGTGCTTTTTCGGACATTTTTTATATGCACCTGTCTATATGGGTCATGTTTGGGGAATCACGAAATATGCCAAATTTTCGGCCAGAAAACTCAACGCCCACAATTAAATGCACAAACGCATATGCCTTATATTAATTATAAATTTTTTTGTAACAAGTTACCTCTAGAAAAGCGCCTTAATCAGATATTTTGGCCTTGAATCTCAGCGTACTTTACGTTATTTGAGGGGAAATTCAAGACGAAAATGGGATATTCGGACCAATTTTTTGACTTTTCTGAAAATTGGAAATAAAACTTCTGCTGAAGATGAAGGTTTATTTGTATAAGTCTACGCTCCGTTATAAGAATCTAAAGGCACAACAGAGTGGCACCACATAAGCTATCCTTTTGTGCAAACTGATAAAGGTCTCTCCGTTCCAGTTCAATTTTCCGTATTCTCTCAGACTCCAGTTAACACAGAAAATGTTCGTATATTTTTTGCTTACGTGGTGGCAGAGATAATTGACGGCATTTCACGGGTGTTTATATTTATTCTTGATTATGGTGCTTATCTGCGATGTATTAAAGGAACCTACAACTGTAAGAACTTTATGACCAAGGTTCATGGCACAGTAGTGGAATTTTTTAATTTAAATTCACTATCGTTTTCCATTTGCCCTCTTTTTAATTATTGCATCTATCTGATTCTCATGAAGGCTAAACGAAATTCGGCTTTCTCTGAAAAGATATACTTTAAAGCCTTCTGATTTATATGAATGTTCTTTTATATTATAAAACGTGAAAACACAAATTTTTGGTTTTCAGGGTTTAATAGCGTAAAAAATATCTTCGATATGGAGAATATTTGCATTGTGCAAATTCTGTGCCTTTGTCATCTCCCATTTACTGACAGGAACTATTTTCCAGTACCACACTCTTAGATTTCGATTTCAATGCTTCAGGATTATGGCAGCTACTACATATGCTTGTTTATGGTTCTCATATTCGGGATGTCAAAAAATTCAAAGTTGCACAAGTTTATTACTTAATTGCATTCCACAAAACGCAGCAGATTTGCAATGCAGAGTTTTTCATACTGAATCCGCTATTCTCCTCCTGTAGAAAATGCGATTTCTCATATTGAATTTTCATTAAGGCAAGAAGAAACTTTCTGTTCTTTTAAAAGACATAGTTAAAAGCCTTTTGGCTTATATTAATGTTCCTTCATAGTAAAATACGCATACAGAAGACATTTTAATCTTGCATGTGGCCCACTTTGTCCTTCAGTAGGCTGAGCTGAATTGAATTATTTTCTAATAGAATAAACTTTGCGTCTCAATGCAATTCAATGAACAAAATAATCAACTTCAAACATGTGTTAAACTGTGGCCCTAAAATTCGATGATTACATTTAATGAGTTAGGCAACCTTTTGTCTATCTGTCAAAACTGATGAATGATTGACCCTTTATTCATCGGATTCTCTAAAGGTGAAAAGTACTTAAAACACAGGATCGGTAACACAATCTGCACGTTTATGGTGGCTGGGGAGGACTTCGGACCATTCTCACGTATGTGAAAATTACAAAATCTTAGCTAACTAATATTTTAATAATAAAGATTATTTATAAAATGGGATATAACAGAAAAGTTGACGGAAAATGTTGGTTTTTTTTCCAGCAAAATGTCTGCCCTGTGAAATCACCTCCCTCATGTCTGCTGTTTTCACTCTTCTGGCGTTTCTCTTGGGTATTGTTTGGATCATTGTATACGCCCAAGATCACGTACAGATGGCTCAATACAGTCAAGGCATCACGGAAATAATTAGCTCATTAGTAATCAGTACGTTCTCGCTGTCTTCCTTCTCCTTTATTTTCTGAAATCCCATTTACCGGAAATTATTCAATATTTAGGCGTTTTCATGGTGAAGGTATCCCGTTAAGTAAAATAATTAATTAGTTCCGGTAAGGGCTACTTGTATTAGAGCAAATGTAGGACGCGGAACTAGCGCATGTTAGTTAGCCTGCCTTGCGTCAAGAATCTAACGATAATGATAACATGAAAAAATACCATAAATATAATCGTAACCCTAGGCTTACCACAAAGATAAGCCATACAGTTAACACAAACCGTAGCTGTAACTTTTAACATAGAGTATGGCAAGTGCTGTAAGCAAAATTCTGCAATAAGCAAAAGACTCTTAATCACTCGTAAACCAACATCAAGTCGAGTAGAAATTCTGATCATCATGAAGACTAATATCAATCCTTTTCAGTCATTTGAGGATGCTGGCTATCTAACGAACTTTTTTCCTGACCCCTAACAAATAGTATATTCTGTAGAAATTGGCAACTTGAGACGTATGCATTTTTATCACTGATTTCGACAGCCTTTATAAATTCAATTATATTTTATAGAAAATATGCACGAAAATATTCCTTCTTGTACCCGTTTGGCAAAAAAGTACGCCTTCTTTAAATTTTATACTTAAAGTAAGCGTATCTTTCCGTTTAAAAAATTTCTAGTTTTGAGAGATTTTCATTCAAAATACATCGTATTCGTCACTTTATTTATGCTGCCCATAATGGATAGATTATGTGGCGTCTTCTTCAAACCGTAAACAAGAAGGTTCTCTACATTAAACTGGATATGCACAGCATGTCGTTGGATCTAGCAGTCGGTAGGTTTCGAAAATACTCGGCAATTTAGAAACGTTTTAAAACCGAAAGATACGCTTTCTTTAACTATGAAATGTAAAAAAGCGTAATTTGCTACCAAACGAGTACAAGAAGGAATATTTTCGTGCATTTTCACTATAAAGTATATTTTAATCTATAAAGGCTGTCAAAATCAGTGAAAGAAATGCATTTTTCTCTAGTTGCCATCTTTGCAGAATATACTTTTTTAGGGGTCAGGAAAAAATTTGTTAAAAGGCTGGCATCCTGAATTGATTGAATAGAATTGACACAAGGCTGCACGATGATCAGTATTACCATCCTACTTGATATTTCTATGCGATAGATTACCAGTATTTCGCAAAATGCGACATGTTGCTTGCAGCACTTACCATACTGTACTTGACCTAACCCTAACTCAGACCTTTACGCTCATTTTACTATAAGCCTCATTTCGGCCCTACACCCAATGTTTTTGGGATGAACCGCTAAACCACAGATAGTGTAGGTGGTTCCTGTTTCCGTGTCCTAATTAGGTGGCCATACATGTTATCCCTACCAAAAGCACAAATTCCTTCTTCTTGATTTCTCATCCATTTTTATAGAAAATTAATCTTAATTACGAAAGGATAATAAGATAGGCATCCACGACCTCGCAACAGTTTTTTTATGGAATTAGAATAAGAAAGCTGAAGAATTAATTGAAAATACTAACACTTTATTTGTTCTTGCAGACATCTGTCATTAAGACAATAATAAAAATTAGATAGGAAATCATAGCATTTCTTTTGTCTCGCGTTCAAGTTGAAAAAATTTTTTCTCCTCCTTTAGTTGCTCTTCAGATCTACCTATTTACGATTTGGAAAGGCGAATTTGACCATCCACCCGCTATGCCTCCGGTGAGTTCTATCATACACCTCGTTGTTTATTAGCTCAGCAGTAACATGAGATATATCGTAGCATCACGCGCTATTATGTCCTGGTCGGTATCAACATCTGCTGATCTCGTGTCCCACGTATGATTCTGAAAAGTTAACTAGAGCTCTTCAGAGTTTGATCTGCACGCTGGCTACTCGGTCTGTAATAGTAATCTCACGTTCAGCGCCATGATCTTTGAAATATCTGGGAGCAGAGCATTTAAGAGCATACGGCCAATCGTAGCGACGGCGACAGGTGTAAGGTGCGTTAACGGTACAAGTAGTTTAAGAAAGTAATCCGAGGCAGGAAGTGACGTGTTAGTAGAACGCACTGTCCGAGAAAAGGCTAGGGTAGCACAGGCACATTTCACGAATTGACATAAATGTTCTCACTCCAGTAGGAAAGAAGTAGACTTGTTCGACTGAATCGTAGCATTTCTTAATTTGTCGGAGATTTCGAACGGGTGTTGGAGTCTGTCGTCAGAGATGAAAGTGGTAAAAGAACAAGCAAAAGTTATAGGGAGAACGAACCGCTAAGGAACAAGTAACTCTAGTCTGAAACGAGAGCGCATGGCTCTGAATGCCCCTACCGGATCGATACGTCGATCGAAAAATTTTTTATCTGAGGTTCTGACTTCAATGCAATCACGGAATATCTTGTTTCTGACGTGAACGGTCATCTTCGTGGCTGTTAAGTTAAACTCGTGAATCGTTTTGTATTTGTCGGCAGCGTTCATCGGCCAAACGCCCCCATGCACGGCGGGATCATAAAATTTAAAAACTGTTTAAATTCCAGGGTAAAGTCGGCTGTAGTGTATAATCTCAGGAGAAGGAGACGCAAGCACTGGAACAAGAGTTTTATTGTCCTGACCATAGTGTAGAAACTGTACCTGCAATTTCACAGGCCAGAACGAACGCATGCTTGGAAAGTGCATACACCAACACAGGCTGACGGTATGCCGGCATGATCAATTATCGGAAGGGTCTGTGCACACATACATAGGGGGTCATGAATATAAAATTGTAACCACGAAGACAAACACCCGTGCATTAAGCACTATAAACCTTGATTGAAGAACCGTTTACAGTGACCATACATCCTATTTCTTTCCTGCTTGTATTTATATTTGTTCTGTGTGTGGAGATTCGTAGAGTCGATAACGTTAAGTTGAGCCATTTTGCTTTAACAGTCAGTCAGTCAGTTTATTGAAGGAAAGATAGGCGAACGCCTTTGCACTCCCTGTTGGTAACAAGATGATAGAGAATAAATTTATACAAAGAAAAATTTAAAATTTTCGTCGATTACATGTTCCGGGAAGACACCAGAGTCAAATCTTAATAAAATATGACAGACAAATATATGACTACTCGCAAATCGCGAGTAGTATAATTTGATGCATTGTATGTGATCAGTGGAAAAAACTCCTAGGCATGGCTCATAATTCAAAATGGAATGTCATTTGTGGTTTTTAGGAGAAATACTGTCGCTCGTGGGGGAAAGTGTGTGG
>UYRU01044462.1:954-17977 GCA_900617775.1 Dibothriocephalus latus | reverse complement strand
GCTGGAGGCTGCGTCTGCCCAACCAGCTTGGCCGGCTGAGTGGTCGGGACTGGAAGCTGGGACAGATAGGAGGTATGAGAATCTGCTGATCAACCGGTGGGTGTAGCCACGCGACAACGCGGTCATCTAGTCATTCTTTCCTGCTCTCGCTACTCCGCCTCCCCCCCGTCCTTCAGTACCTTACGTGATTCGATTACTAAGACTATCTCTTGTTTCTCAGCCCCTGCATTTATCCCCCCCATACTCCCTCCCTTCTGCGCTCGGTGGCAAGACCTGATAAAGGCCTCTCTGTTTTGTCCTTGGCGCAAGTCTATTTACATATATGCATACACATATACGTGTGTGATTAGTTTTCGCCTCTCGTGCTGTATAGTTGCTACCTTGGCGACTGAGGTCTCCCGCCGTCAGTTAGTCACTTCATCTTTGATCGACTTTTTATTGGCGCACCCGCGCGCGAGTTTTTGATTTATGCCTCCTTTTATAGTTGACTCCTTGCCATATCCACTTTATTGCTACCGGTACTTTATATATATATATATATATATATATATATATCTGAGTGAATATATATATTTATATCTATATAAAAAGTGTGCCCATCATATGGGCGTCCCCCGTCACATCATGTCTGCCCGAAATCATTTAATGACTTTGTTTTGATTTTTGCATACACACCACGTGCAGGGAAAGGCCTTTTATACATACACTGGTCGACACTAATATATTGGCGATTTGTCTCCCTTCTTCTGTGTGCATATGCAGTATGTGACATAATATGTTTATATATGTCCAAAGAATGAAAAATATTTAACCAATCTGAAGTCGCTGCGAACGCATCCACTAAAATCAGCAAATTAGTGAATTTCCAGTAAATAAAAACGCGAAATAAGCCTTACAAATACCATTTCCCGGTTGACATAGAGCAGCCCCGTTCAGAATTGTTTAGAGACCGTAACATTACCGCGATCAACAAGGAAGCAAAGTTATGACTTTCCGGTCAGCTGACTCGAATAACAAATAAGACTACTGCTATACTGTCAGCAACAGTGTAAGTCCAATTCATTTTATGGAAGTGTAGGTGTGTAGCTTTGAACTCTCCGTTTGTGTACGTGTGCGTTATGATATCAAATTATGGCACCTCGGCTTGTTGGCGATTCCAAATGGCACGAACCAATGAGGTGGGAAAAAGGCCAGAACATCATGTATGTTGCTCAGTATGCCAGTCGTCACGGTCACTCATGTATTACAAGTAGTCCTAGATCGCGAGAGAGATTGATATAATCCATTGACCAAAGCCTTCCTGTTGACATGAGTGGCTTAAATGGAAAACAGCGTCTCGCACTGGGTGTGGCGTGCATTTATTAGATTTCCTCTTGAAATCGGTAGGGCAGCATGAAAAACGACAGTGGCTCAGTCGAGCAGGTGTCGCAATTGAGGACTATACTAGGTGAACTGAGGGATTTGTCACATCCAGCAAGACTGAGATTCTGTTACTCTTTTCCAAAAGGAAACTGACAATTCCATGAATATGTATTAATTACAGGACATTACCCAAATATTGGGTACGTTCTATTCAAATGTTAGGGAAGCGTTGCCAACCAAAATCGTGACAGAGCATCCCGTACATGCGTCTCAGAAATCGTGGCTAGATACCTCGCGCCTCTCGGAATAGTTGTCTACAGGCCTACCTCCACAATTCGGCATCAAGTAATGCGGCCGAAAGGCCCTATCCCAAAACAGTAGTTATCAGGCGTTGTCTTTCGATTTCAGTGCAATTGCCGAATGTGCAACTATGTTGGAAAAACCGACCCACAACTACAAACGCGAATGCATGTGTCTCATCTGATTGTAAGATTGGACCCAAAGCCGGATGTAGTAGCCCATGCTGCAGAGATGGGTTCGTTTTCAAATTTGTCGTCCTTGTAATTATGGACCGAAATGATGATTGTTATGTATTCAAAACAGAAGGCAGTTTTGAAGGCAGAATGTTGTATAGGCAAAACAGACGGTTATCCGTAAGCAGGAGGTGTGCTGTAGGACAAGTCAACAGTTTTGTCTGTGAGTCATGTTAGCCAAGTGGATTTATGGTGGGGCTTAAACGTCATTGGCTGATAGGTAGCCACTCAGGATAGAGGAGGGTTGACGCGCGTCGACGACCTTAATCGTCTTGCGTGAACTGTCCCGACACCACGTGCGGGCCTACATAGCAATGGTCATACAAGTAAAGAGAATAAAGAAGCCTGGATGTCCACTTTCCTATTTTATACATTCGTACAGTAATATTTTGACCTGATTTTTCAATTTTTAATAAATAACGCTCAACATTACAAAAAGTTTTCACTCAGTCTCAAAATTATACAGTCTTTCGAGCTGGCACGTCTGGCCCTTGACTTCCTTGGTTTATCCTAGAGACTGGTGATCGACATCGTTCGTCAGAGCTCAGCCGCTATTGCATGAGATGATAAACAACGAGGTCGAACATTCTTACGGGTTTGTCCATACGAGTTGGCCTGGACCAATTCATTAGTCCATTCGCCAGGTACACGTCCATTTTCAGAGGCAGTTAGAACAAGCCACTAAAGACATACTGGCCAAGCACGACTTTGGGTCATCTTTCTTGCCCTGGACTTCTCTGATTGTCTTATTAGGAAGAAAGATATAATTTTGTGATGATGTTTTGGCAATCGGAAGCTAAATTCAGATACTGTAAAAATTCATTCCTGCTGTTTTCTATCAACACGAGCCTATATGCTCTGTCGGGTGCTGCTTGGCCTACAGTCTGGCTGCTGGCAGGTATAAGTAGTCCCCAAGGACAGACCTAAGACAGAATCTTCAAGTATATCCGGGATAATTAAGTTTTAATCAACACCTTTCAGGTTGGCAATTTCACAAACGGCATTTCAACGACAGAATGTTTCGCTTTTATGATGCCTCTGTCCACCTGCGTAACTGGTTTATCTTGATGATGTCATCTTATACAGATCTACAGTTTAAATACACCTTTTTATTGCCAAACGATCTTTACCCGCATTCAGGCTGTAGAAATAACATAAAATTCTGGCACAATAAGAAATAGCCATCACGGCTTGACCCTCAGTCCCGAAAAATAGCAAATAATTTTGTTAGTCTTTCGGGCCATTTTATTAGCGCCCAATTATATATTCAAGTATGACGAACTTGTGATCATGAGGAATATGTTGATTTTTCGTAAATGTGAATAAGCCAACAAGTGGCTCACTATACGTTAATTCTTCCAAATGCCGGTCGACCGTTCGAGACAGTGAACCAAAAGATAATGGGCTTAAAATGGCGTGAAACCCAAGGTCTGGGCATATCACCAAACCTCACTGTGCCTGAGTAGTTGTGGGCGAGCGCAAAATGCTTGCAGCCCAACTAGCACCTCCAGAGAGCCAAAACGATTCCCGTTGAGCCCCGGACGTTGATCATATCCTGCAGATCATAAAACAAAAGACGTCTTAATCACACCTTATCATTTTACCAACAAAGTAAATGTCCTTGCTGCCCTTTAAATTCATAAACCTCGTACCTTTGATGTTATTCCCAACCAAGACTTCATGTTACTGTGTTATGACCTAACACGATGTTTACGGACTGCCTGATATGACCATTTGACCTTACTTTCACATTGCCTCTCCCAACCCTAGACGTCTGTCCCTGATATCTCTCTCCAATGGGTTTTGCTGCTGACTGCCTAGCTGTGTTTATTAGTAACGTGGTACTTAAGAACTAGTTGCCCATAGTTTGCGTGATATTTCGACCACTGATTTCGATTATTTCGACCATATGCCCAAGAGCATAAAATAGTGACTGTAGTCAGGTACAGTGAATGTAGACGAGCAACCATCAACCACACTCTAATCCCTATGACTAGATAGAGTCGAGATGACCGAGCAGAAATCAGGTGTAAGCCACTTTCTAAATGCAAATCAGAACTACTGCCTGACTTAGCCTTAAGTGACAGTAGCCCTTTGCGCTGGTACTACTGCACTACATGCCCTAACTCAACTTCGGTAGTTTTCCAGAAATAGCAACGTAGCTGAATGATAGAGGTGTTGGTACTATTATTAAAGTTAATTATTGGTCAGAAATGACACTGGTAAGAGTAAGTGCTGGGCTCGTTTTCCCTCGGTATCCGCAAGGATTTCGGCCCTGGAATTATGCTATTCCGAGGCATGGAGAAAATAACACTGTTTTTAAATGGTAAAATATGAACAATCATATGGGATTTAGGATTTGCATGAGCATCCAACTGTACACCTAGAGTGGGAAATTGTGCTATGTCAAGTAAAAGTAGTGTACAGACACTGATTTGATGACAACGACGAATGTTACTCACAAAATTTCATTTAAAAAATGCCTCTCGGCTTCTCTGAGACAATTATTTTTAAAACATATTTAAGTTCAGATTGTTTTGGAAACCGATGTGTAAACATTACATGCAACTACATACCATTGTTTAAGTCTTTCAATAGTAAATACTGTTTGACTTCCTAATTCTGTGGATTTTCGAAACGAAAATATTCATGGATGTAGATAAATTTCCCACGCTTATATGCCAGGTTGTTGCTTCCGTTTTGTATATATTCTAAAGGCTCAAGATGAAGTTGCGTTTATTCAGAAAAACCTGATTGGTGTGCGAAAACTTCCTGCCCAACTTAAAAAGAGTATTAGGAATTTGGACGAAATTTTGCAAAGAGCGCGCGTACATTCGTTGCAATGTTAAATTTAGTTTAATAATTTTTGAAAGACAGGTCACAAACAGACACAAAATGTTCCTCCAAATCAACGATCTGATAATACTCTGGGAAGTAAAAGCATTGATTTAAACTACAAGGATCACTTTAAATTTGCGGAAAATATCATTAAAAGGAAATTGCTAAAGGATGAAGTGTGAGTACAACTTTTCCGTTTGCGTCTTAAAATCCAATTCCTTATTGTTATTTTGTGGATGCATATTTATGCTTGTTGGGGTGATTTTTCCGTGCTCTAATAAAGAATTAATCAACATACATACCACTTACCTGGTCCTCGTGCATCCACACCAATTTGTAATTTGAGATAGAAAATATGTCAACTCCCATGTTAATTATGGTCAAAGCGGAAGAAGAGCTTTTAGAAAATGATGCGATCGCTGGAAAAAGAAGTGTATTTGCCGGGCGTTTCGGATTTTGTCGAGAACCGGGCCCTTCATGGGAGGTAATTGAAGGGTGATACATGAACTGATTAGGGTAACCCTAATTGAAAATTAAAAACTTAGTCTGCCCGTAGATGTTCCATCCAGCTAACAGACAAAATTTTACCTACAGAAGGTTTAGAGTTATCTATAATAATTAAAAAAACAATGTGCAAAGGCAGTGGATTGTAACACATATAGTAGAAAAGTGCCCTCTAATTTGCCCATTACATCAATAGCAAGCAATCAGTTTAGATTGTCTTCAAAAAAATTTTGTAAAAGAACGAATTGTATAATTTGCCTTAAATAAGCAAAATGCGACAGGAAGAGGTCCACTTGGACCAGTTAAATAGATGACTTAATATAGCTTTAAAACAGTTGAACCAATCCCGCCGAATAAAGGAGCCATGTGCTGGCTGGGTATGCGAATATGCATCTATGGATCTAATATACCAGCCTAAATCTCCAGAAACATGTTCCGCTCATTTGCTTCTGCTGCTGCATAACAAAGTTGTGATATTTTTATGATAAAGTATGTTCTTCAATGTTTTCGTAAGGTGGTGCCTAGTATACGACTTCCAGATATGCGTTCTAATTGAATAATTTAAGACTTGTTAATGAAATTTTTCTGAACCCTTATATTAATTAAGGCATTGCTTCATCGAAAGCGTATAGATATATACTTGAGTTATATCACATTGTGCATTAAAACATTCCAAAGGCAGATTTTATCAGAAAACACTTGCATGTTAGGTACTGAAGTGGTCCTTTAATTTTTTTCAGAGAGCAATGCCGAAGTGCTAAGTCATACTCCCCTGGCGAGCTAGTAAGCCATCTGCCTTCTTCACTTATTCTGCTATAACTTATTGTTTGCTGTTTAGAAAATGTGCCATCTAAACTAGTTCATATGTACCATAAAATATGGTTAGGAATGTCTCTCTATCTTAAACAAAAGATGTGCCCATACCATACATGTCTAAGTAATTTATTGTTAATTCTGCTTAGCAATTTGATTAACTGTTAGCCTGTAGTTTTACTATAACAAAAGGCGAAAGCTAGCTAGGTTTATTCATTGAGCGTTAGGCATGTCTACATTTTAACTCTCCAAGTATATCTGATTTAGTTTACGTTTCTTTCGCCTTCTGCAGGTCAAAATGGACCGTATGGCGCGGCTATTGCAACATCCGGAATGTGGACTCAATCGTTCTGTACTAGACGGCATTCTTAATCTCAAAGACTGTGTAATTTGTTTTGTTAGAAATGTGGCATCTCTATAAAGTAAACCAACATAATTCGTAATATCAGTGTTGGTTAAATTCGGCAAACGGTACGGTGTACGAAGACATTATGCTTGATTGAGAGCCTCACGAGTTCCAGATTAGGAAAATAGGTTGCGTCTTTAGTAGTAGGAACTATTTTTTACAAGCACAAGCCGACGGCTCTAGGTGACTATAAAGTAATAAGTAGATTACGAAATTCGTGTAAAACCTGCCTAAGAGAACATGCTCGCTGGATTATAATGTCGTTGCACAGCCACCAAAGCAGAGGATTTGCCTCTTAATTAAATTAGCAAAATACGTTTATAAGCCATAAGCCTAATATTTATGATAACAAAAAACATGAAAAACGAAAATTGGAGAATCATCTTTCTTGTTCAAGAATTTATTCAGGAGCGGATGAAGAAAGTAGACAAGGAGTGAGTAAATTTGCTAATCCCTATTAATTATAACACCAAAAATATTAAGTGTTTTTTTTCTGTCGCAAGAGCAGAAGCTTACTTAAAAAAAATTAATAGTAATTGATTACCGTTTAAGCCGCACTCGGGAAAAGTGAAGCAGATTTATCGTCACAATATACATAGTGCAAGTGAGCTTAAATATAATTTATTTTGATGCAGGTTTTTTCTCAAGAGCGGACCAAGGTATGGGTAAGTATGTCTACTTGTTAATACAGACCCATGACTTAGCTGCCAGCTCTACCGGGTGCAAAACGCGGAGGCGGCAGCGCTGAGACCAGACGCCAATACGCCCCCTTGCTACCGCCAGAAAAACCTTCTTTTCTTCAAAAGAAATTGCTAGAGCGTCGCAAAGATGGCAGAGCATTTCAAAGACTATCAGCATACTGCCGTAAGAAAAAACCTTTTGAACACTTTTTCATTATGAAAATTTTTTTACCTTCACTGTTGCTGATTGGTGTTGTCAGTTTTACGGCCGTCTTTATTAACGCAATTGCTATATCATGTGACTTTCGTCGTCAGATATTTTGAGAAGACCCTTTCTTATTTTTATCGACAATATTATAAACGTAGCTGCGTGTATGCATATGTAGACATCCAATTATGTCTACATCTTCCTTTGTTCTTTTTCGCTGGAACTAACGAAAGTCTGCTCGGTGTGTAAGCTTTTTACTTTCTCTGAAAAAGTCCACATTTCTGAGTACTATTGTAGAAAAATACACCCTCAATACTTGATGAATTATATAAAGGCTTCTTTGGAAAACTTGAATCTTTAATTCGTAATGCCGCATCGGCCTGGCATATTGTCCCCCGTTTCGGGACCCCTAGCCACCACACGAATCGGTGTTTGCACATTCCTGAATGAATATATACCCGGTCTGCAGTGATAGTAAATGACAGGTGGCGAGGCATTGATGAACTGCTGTGCGATGAAGTGCTTATGACCCATCTGGTAGACCCCAGTGTTGGACCATCTGCGCCATCTGTGTGTTGTTTATATTTCCGGCCCTGCTGATGGTCAGGGTTATGCTTAGCTAAATGGAGGCAAATAAGCCCGAAACACTTCTGTATCACTTTGGCCTAAATCGCTCTCTGCTATTATTACTTGGCCAGCATCGGCCTGGCAGGTGGTCACCCTTTTCGGAACCCCTAGCCATCACAAGACGTTTTTTTACTTAGGGAAGCCAATTGGACTCGTGTTTATACATTCCAGAGTGAAAATAAAGATATATATGAACTAAAAAATGAGCATCCCCAAAAGTACTTTAGGAAACTATAGCAAACATTTTTGTGAATTTTCGATACTGTCTCACCAGTCGTAGTCGTCAGACAAGTGAGTGTTGTACGGAACAGTTAACTCAAATAATGGCGAAAACAAGATTATATAGCGGGTCAGATTGTTAGTCGATAACCGCCACCCGTATCTAATTATGTGGTCGGTGGGGAAAATAAAGGTGGGGTTGTCACTTGCGGGTAATTATGCGGTCAGTAATGACGTAGCCGTCACCCGCATTTAATCTTGCGGTCGGTTGTGGCTGTTTTTTGCTTAATCTATTCCGGATAAGCTGCCATCTTTTTCAGGCTTCCCTGAGGTTAGTGTTAATCGCGTCCAATTCGACGTGCCTGTTGATGCACGAGTAATCGGAGTTGATGGCCTCTAAAAACTCACGGCTTTTCTCAGATGGGCAAGAGTCAAAAATGCAAGTTTGGACCCATGCAAACTGGTGTCCAGTTTCTAGGGTGTGCATGGCGACTTGGGACAGGTGGTCTCGCCTCCTAACCGCTAATTGGTGTTCGTGTAAACGTGTAGAGACTGGTTTCTCTGTCTGTTCACGATAAACTGCATTGCAGCCACGACAAGAAATTTTGTAAACGACTCCTCTTTTGTCGAAATGACCAACCCTATCCTTAGTGTGTACAAACCAATATCACAGTTTAGTCGTTGGTTTTTGCACCACCTTGATTTAGGGCTTCCTCAAGTGTAGTTCAACGAGTTCAGACATATTCTAAATATATTCAAGTATTCGCCAGCATCTTGGA
Source organism: Dibothriocephalus latus (assembly GCA_900617775.1). Classification (NCBI taxonomy): domain Eukaryota; kingdom Metazoa; phylum Platyhelminthes; class Cestoda; order Diphyllobothriidea; family Diphyllobothriidae; genus Dibothriocephalus; species Dibothriocephalus latus. The sequence continues at coordinate 9,008 of UYRU01044462.1, read as the reverse complement.
TTGGACGCCTGATAAGGATAGTCTAGTTCCTCTTATCTTTTTTAACTATTGCCGTCCCATGCGTCAACGCACGAACTCTCTAGGGTAGCCGTTTTTTTAAAAAATGGAACCCTATTTGGACTAGATGAAGCAAAAAACTGCCCCAACCGACCGCATGATTGAATGTGGGTGACGACTACGTCCTCACTGACCGCATAATTACCTGCGGGTGACAATGCCTCCCTTTATTTTCCCCACTGACCGCAGAATACCATACGAGTGACGGTTATCCACAAACCGTCGGACCCATTATATAATCTTGTATTAGCCATAAGTTCAGTTAACTGTTTTCTACAACTCCAACTTGTCTGGCGACGACCTAGTGAGCCAGTGCCAAAATTCACAATAAAGTTTGCTATCGTTTCCCAGAGAACTTATTCGACCGAAATATATATATATATATAATGAAAGGAAAGGCTTCTTTGGGAAACTTTAATCTTTAATGCGTACATGTTCGAGGCTGGTTCCCCAGCTCGTCGTCAGACTATGGGATATGTGCAAGTACAGTTGTTCTTGTACATATATAAATATATACACATATGTACTCATATAAATGTGTATATACATATATAGAGGGAAGTATTTTACCGACAAAGACAATGGAAACAATGGATCATAACATTAATAACGAATGAAAGAATACAACAATTTGAATCCGTACAGAAAAATCAATGGCAGTGGCATTGTATGATTGCGGAATATAATTTCAGCTGCACTGTATGTACTTTTGATGGTAAATAGGGGGCATCGCTAAATGGTAGTTAAACGTTGTCACCCTTAAGAGGCAAAGATATAAAAAGCGCTTTTTTGGAGATGAAGGTTCGTCATTTTGTCCGTAGGGATTACTTTACTTGTGAATAAAACATGCTGGATATCACCGCTTACGTAAAACTGACGTGAGGCAAGTTATTCCTGCATCGACTGTCGCCATTGAGCCGATGCTTCTTGCCTTTTGGAGAAGATTGTACAACAAATTACCTTTCAATTGTATGGAAAGTTACTTTACTAAGCCGCCGGTAGGGATTCATTATAGGGCCGCCTAACGGCAAAAGTCATCCAGTCCAAGTGTCTAACGGAATTCGTAATATAAAGTTTAGTGCTTGATTAATGCGTAGTAAGTGCGTGCTAAGTGCGCAGTAGGAAATAAATTAAAGCTGTTTGCGATTGTTTTAGTAATCTAAGAACGTAGGTTAGAAGGTTGCGAAAGCGACAAAAAGACTAATAAGAAAGCTTATACATCAAGAAAACCATTATAAAACTCCTACTGGCTAACGTAATCAAAAAGGTGTTTGGATAGGCGGAAAATCAACATACTGAAAATTTGCAGGTAGTTTTTACTATTATTAGTACCCTATTTCAGGCGGCCCCACTATGAATCCCTAACGAGCTTCTCTTTGCTCTGTAGATTTTGAACCGGTTTACAAAGCTGACCCCAACCTGGACTTTGGAGCTCTACTGGCTTCACCAAAACCAACTGCTCCAAATCGGCGTCGGGAAAACCAATCATCGAAAAGGCTTTGTGGTGTACGATTTCTTTCTATCACTAACGTGCTCGGTGAAGTATGTTCTGCACAATTAGTGGCATATTTTACAAAATATGACTACGTGGCTTAGGATTTGCATAGGCTCGGAAACGTTCCGGAGACACAGAGTAATGCTGCAGGTACCACGTAATGGTCTGTATGGCCTTCTGCATAATATCTCATTTGATACAAGTTGGATTTAGCAAAAACAGACGTAGATCTAAAGTCGGTTAGCGGATCTGATGCAGTTGCGGGCAAAGCAACTACCTGAGGGGAAACTGGAAGACTTCTCTGAATGCAAACTTTCAACAACGCGGCAGTAGTGCTGAGAAATGAAACCAAGTTGCGGCTCATTCCACGAGGCCCAGTCTCACATTCAAGTCCGAGAAGTCGGAACTTCTGGTGAGAAGTGACAATCGCGTGAGCAGCGAGTTGCTTGAGTCATGATTTATGGTTCCCCGTTCATGCATATGCAATAAAATAACGACTGCATCCTATAAATACTGCAACTCCCTGTGTACGAAGTACCCTTGCCTGATGCTATCCCGGAGCGTGAGTTGAGTGGGGATCTGAAACCTCAGGCGAATAGAGTTCTTGTTCCAGCGATCGCGTCTACTTCCTCATAATGGTCTCACCATTGGCTTATTCCTCCTCTTCTGAAAATGAGGACTTGCCCGTTAGTTCCAGCGAAGTAATTTTTTAATTCCGGTAAGTGACCAGTCGCAATCACGTCCCCTAGAAAAGGTTTTCCTTTGAAAATCGAATATTACTCTGTTCATGTAATACTCCTGATCTGAACAGTTTCAGTTTGCTATTTTTGCGTCCGGCCCATTCCCTTCTAGAATCCCACTCTTAACTGAACAAAATATACATTTAATTTTCTCCTAATGGAAATACTTCGCGGTGCGGCGTTTGCGACATTTAAGAGTTAATAGCTTTTTCACTTTTGATTTTGAAAGAGAGCGAGAGAGAAACGCTTTATTTTTAAAATATTATTCCAAAATTGCCAGCAAAATACGTTCTCCATTCAACATGAATAGAATAAGGCCCAGAAACCAAAATTGTCGATATCGTGGAGAAATGACCTTGGAAATGTCACAAAATATAGGCCAAATCGAACTTCCTTCAAATTGCCGCTAGCGTTGTGCGCTGATCAGCTTATTGTTGTAATTCGGATAAATAAGGAGGGGTACAAGTCGGCCTCTACTGGGCGTACTGGGCCAACCGATGTACATATAGGAACGTTTGCATGCGAATGGAAGGAAGAAAAAATGTAAGGTAAATTTCGAAATCCTGCGTTTTGTGAAAATAGCAAGGCCTTTTGCTTCTTGTAGTCATACCGAATAACTTCATACTATGGTTTTTTTTAATTTAAAAATTGCGTTTTCCAACTATGCGCTGCGCTTAATAAGTCGTCGTTATCAGCTTTTACTTATGACATACTTAAAATCTTTCTGCCTCCGTTGCGCCATGAGTTGCTTTCGGGTAATTAATTGGACAGTTTAGAAGCCAAGTTATGCATAACTAGCTTCGTTTTTATGTTTACACTAGCTACCTTTTCGTGTGTTTGTTAGAAACCCGCATTTGGGCGGTTCATAGAAACAAAATTAAGCGTTTCGGCTATTCAGCATTCGCAGTCATACGAAATGCGATCAACCGACTTCTACTTTGTCTCTCGCCACGTAGGCACCTGCTGCCTCTAACAGACTACATCTAACACATCAAAGACCATGTTAGTACTCACCTAAACGAGTTTTTATATTCGTTGACTTTTCCTAGGGCTGGGCCGGATTTCCTTCATCAAGGCGTAAACTGCCAGTATCTATCAGCAATTTGATGTTGTGGCTGTACCTGTCGACCGTGGACTGATAGACATTTCTCGCTCACTGTTTTGCTCCTCGTATGGATTTTTGGCATAGGGTAACGGCAGTTAGTGTTACGCTTCGTCTCCACGATGAAGAATGTCGGTAATCTTGCTTCCTCTTTCGGTGGGTTCGTTGCAGGACCGTCTTCGCTTGCATTTCTTAAGTTCAATTTGATCTTGTCCTGTCGTAGGACGTTTTAGGCCGTGGGGAGGTCTTGATGCCTGTTGACAGAATTGGCATCTGAGTATCATGTCTCATGCGTCAGTTTTTCCGCTTTTGAGGCGCATCGACCTACGATGGTTGCTTCCTAAATATCGAAGTTGTGTTGCAAGCTGCGAGTTTAGGTCAAGTCTCCGAGCCGCCAGTTTTTGTTCTTGTAGGCGGGTCTGCAATGATCGTCCCTTTTCTCCGACGTACTTGCAGTCACCATCGTAGCAACGTATCTTCCAGAGAATTGCGGAAGTTTCGGCAGGGGGCAGTTTACCTTTATAGTGCATCACACGGCGGCGTATTGTCCCCTGAAGACTCCTTTTATGTAGGGCATAACCCTTCAGAATTCGGGCTGTTGTCCTTTTTGTCGTCGTCTATTCACTCGGCGCTTACTTTGTTTGATAAAGGAGTTTGGGTTTCCATTAGCTCATAACAGTTCGTGAAGGTGTTGTTGTTCAGCTTTTCTGTCAGCTGGTGTACTGCAATTTGTTTAAACTCTTTTAACCTTGTATTTTTCAATACTAAAAGTGGTTCCAATTTCCTCGACCGTTAGGAGAACTTTGGAAAAGTATTTCCAGCTGAAGTCCCACCGTCAAATTCGACACCTTCGAGTGCTTGTACAAAGGCAAGCTCTGAACCACAGGTGGGTCATTCAATATGTGTGTTGGTTCTTCGTTCTTTTTCTGAAAACGTTCAACAAAGTTAGGAGCTAGGCTTTTATTTGTTAAGATACATACTGCTCTTGATGTTAACAGAATTCCCACATCTAATGAGATTGTGCCGAATTTCGTTGCCGCACGCAGGATCAATGTATTATGGTTCGGCTTGGTTCCTCGAATTCCCACGAGCCGTATGCTTGCCCGATTGTTGTCCCCCAAAGCACCAACACGGTACAGAAAGAGAGCATAATCGGCTACGATAAAATATATTTCAAAGCTGTAGATAAGTCTTAATGAAAAGCTGCGTGTATTTATTGTAGTCCGTTTTGATTGGCTAGATTCTGCCCCATACACTTCAATAGGAAGTTCTAGAAGGTCTAATTAACTGCTGACGATTATGGACTAGTCAGACGTGATGAGAACTCTGTGGTCACAGCCAATCCTGTACGTTGTCGAGCAGACGTGAGTAGCATTTGATGTTGAAAACGCGCGTGTGTGTGCTTTTCTGTGAATTTTACTCATTGCGCGGAACGGGGGCATTCCAACCACATTGCGATTACCACCTCTTGCCTATCCACCACTGTCTTTGTCGGCAAATACTGTTCGGCTTTTAACGCCTTAACGCCATGCGAGGGCAAAACGGACAGCTCCGGACAGCTCCTATGATCAGGCCAAACACTATACTCCATGTCCACGTGACTTTTAAGGATGGCTTAAATGGCGGCCTAAACTGGGCATAGGAACAGATATCGCCCACTATACCAATTTTTTTGCGTCAAATTCCAGGGAAATTACGGTTGGGATTGAAGTGACAGTTAAGGTTAAGTTTAAGGTTAGTTTTAAGGTTGGGGTTGAGGTTAGAGTTGGTTTTAGGGTTAGTGTGAATGTTAGGGTTCCCGTTTACGCTCAGTTTTATGTTAGGGTAAGACAACAAGCCCATGGCTCAATGGTAAGAGCGTTAGACTTCTGATCAAAAGATTGTAATTTCGAGCCTCGAAAGAGATACCACTTGGGATTGGGTATGAGCGGCTGATGACGACTAATGAGCCAGAAATGATAATTCCAGTCTTTCCTGTCTTTGCCCGTAATGTTCACCTGCCTAGACTGATAGCTGGCTGTGCGTCTGCTCGCGGGGCTCGAGAATGAGCCCTAGGGCAGAGCAGGACGAGTGAGTTGCGTTAGTTATCGGCGATCGTTCATAAATTAGGGTTAGTTTTACAGCTATGATACGGGAATATTTATGTTTCATGAAATTTATCATGAAACCACTTATTTTAGGTGGACCGGGCGTTTCGCTGCTCATTTTCTGTTTATACAGCCGTACACATCATTCTTACTTGAGTATCTACCAGACAGCACATGGGAACATTGAAGAGTCGGACTCCTTGTGATTATGCCATGTAGCGGTGGAATGTCGGTGAAGTATGTGTTTGGACCGTTGGCTGCTGATGTGCGTATTGCGTAATCTGCGCAAGCTGCCTGTTGGCGTTTAACTGAATCTAACACAGTTATCCCGGTGTGAATGATGGGATTCTGCCCAATCATTCAAACTTCACTATGCGCCTATAAAGTTTATTTCAGACTAATTTTTTTTCAAAGTTAGCGAATAATTATGGTACTGTTTTTCCATTCTTTAGCTCCAATCGCTTCACATCACTCAACTCGTGTGCGAGCCGCATATAACTCATCGTCATTCAATTTTGAGTAGACCCTAATTGTGAAAGACAGACGCGGCAATGATCGCTTTTGACTAACCACCATCCTCCTCTTCCTCCTCCTCCTCCTCCTCCTCATCATCATCATCATCATCATCGGTTAGCGTTAGATATGCGCAAAAACGTTTGGAACGGATATTTCGCTGCCACAAACTATATTTAGAGGTAACGCGGTAAGAATTTAATCCTCCTTACAAGGAGTGTTTATCAGTAATTACTGAGCCCCGAAATAACTGTCATTGCCTAGATACTTGCCAGCGAGAACAAGAAAAAATAAAAACTATCGCTTTTGGCTTGGCAACGTTTGTAATTCAATCAGACAACGAGAAACCGGAATTCAATCCCGTGTGCCTTTGCCCAAAACTACTTTAATTAATTAATTTACGGCTTAGTTTAGGATCTGTGCTCCGTCGGCTGCAATCGAAACTACTCAAGCTTCCACCACTCTAACCTTATTATAGGATGGAGCAATATCTGCTAAGTATTGCAGTTTTGGTGACGAATTCTGACAATCAATCAGGCGTTTGCGAGAACTCCCACCCTTTAGCTCTAATATTGGTATTGCTCTTTGTATTTCGACCATATTTTGATAATATACCACTTATGTGCTTATCAGTAGTACTGTAGATATCACCTGATAATTTTGCCAATATGGCTTATACCCCACTTTCATAATAAGTAGTACTACTGCCACTATTATTACTAGGCAAACTGATGGTAACACTACTATTACCCAACCACCGCTAATATTATCATCCCTGCCATTAAATCTGTAGCTATTCCCAGTATTGTTGTGACTATTAGTAGTTGTAATCCTTCCTCGGTAGCGTGGGGGCTGCCGCTAGTGCAGATATCTAATTATTCGCAGGTAAGAGTTCTTCGTATGGTCGCTCGATGGAAAAACCTACCTGCCCAAGTTTCTTACGGAAATCCTGGTTAAAGTTGAAGTAAAGGATGGGGCAAACCAGAAACCGTGCAGGTGAGCGAAAACTGCGCAATAAAAAATAAAATTAACGACACTTGTAATTGTATAACTTAACTGAAATATAAGCAGAAAATTCGAAAAAAAAATCAAAATAACCAAGAAAACGATAACAGCAACTCCTATTGGTTAGCAAAAGAAACCTATAGACCAAGAAAACTAGAAGACTCTTTTCTATTCGCAAACCTGTCCATCTTTGAGTAAAAATAATAGAAAAAAACTGCGTAGAACATTTTTTTTCATTCTGCAAATCGTATTATATCCCGCTTTATACCTTTGTTTCAATACTGCGAACCACTGACGCACAGCTGGGCTACGTGCGCTGTCGATGTTCGATTATGCTTACCACCTACGTTTTGTGCATTTTATTTATTTCTGTAAGAGCAAACAAACAACGTTATTATTTTGCCTTCTAAGGGACGACCGTCGACACCGTGTGAACACTTTGCCGATGAACATGCATTTACGCTGTTTGTTAACTATGGCGTTTTGGATGTACATTCCAAAGAATATAAGGAATTTAAATCCACACACCAACAGGACTGGTCCGGGTATGTTTACAAAAATTGAATATATGCATTTTAAGCAGATATTCTACTTTTTTATAGGTAGTGACAGCGGGTTGTCTTGAATCCTGGCACACGTATTCGCACTTACCTGTGTGCTTGCCTAGCGAAACATTTAAGCTAAGTCATTGTGAGGAATAGGTATGAGCCTTTGAGTACCCTGACAGTTTTAACTTACCATACTAACAGCCTAGGTACATGCTAAAAGGCCCAGACACGTCCTTCGCCATATTCTGCCGCTGCTTGACACAGCTGCGAGGGGTCCGGCTCATCAGTGGGTCTCCCAGCCTTCCCTATCTGCTTTCTGGTTGATATACCGACTTTGAAAGTTCAGCTTTTTAATCTCCTGAGAAATTAATTTCCGTTCGCGGTATATATCAGTAAGCTTTTTTAATCTCCAGAGAAATTAATTTCTGATCGCGGTATATATCAGTTAATTTGAGGTCTATAGGCGTAGACCGAAATTGTAAGTGTATATTTGTGTTGAAGCAGTAA
>UYRU01044460.1:0-14279 GCA_900617775.1 Dibothriocephalus latus | reverse complement strand
GCAATGAAAGTAGATGCGCAAGGAAACGTGAAGCTCTTTTCCTCCGGATGCTCTAACTTCGGACTAAAAACAAGCAACATGTGCCGACTGTCATCTGACGTGAAATGCAATGTTCCTCGAATCAATCTAAATGATCTCCAACATAGGACTGTTGACAACTTTGATTTTTTGAAAAGCACACTCTTATAAAACACAACAGTTGATGATAATGTTGCGCATCTTACCGCCAAGGTCATCCGGACCTTCAGTCGACTTAAGTTTTTTGTGTTGTTCCACCATGGGCTTCATTTAAGCTCTCTTCCATTCAACAGAGACTTGACCGTCTACTTTAACCCCAAAGGGAAGCTCATCCACGGCCACTTCAGTTGTTTTTGCAGAAGACTGAAGCTGAGATGGTACGATAGGATCTAGAACATAAAAGTGTTGAAGTGAAGCGGAATACTCATTATCAACGCCATTTTGCGGTAACTGTAAATACAATGTAAGTGACACCTCATGGGGATGGAAGACAACCGATTATCTAAACGACTCGTTTACTTTGTCGCTGCAGATACTCGCAGACGCGCAGGAGAAAAAGGATGTTACAAAGGCATCTAGAAGACCTATCTGAAGCGATGGCAAATTAAACTGCGGACCTGGGCGAACCTTGCCTAGCATCGATCTGCCTGGATCACAGCGGTGAAGATTGGCATAGTAATTTCCGAAGCTATCCGGATCGCCGTTGTCAAAACCAAAGTAATTGCTGGCAAGTCAGCTTCTCCTCTAAGCCACGTCACCAAAACCCAACTCCTTCCAACATGCATAGGCTGTCAACGAATTACCGGCGTTGGACATCTTCAGACGAACTGCAGAGAGAAGGCGGCAACTTCACGTGCTACATCCATAAACACGCCTGTCTTGTAATTTTAAGGCTGGTGAGGTTAACCCTAACGGCAACGACCTTCCTAGTCCGGTTCCTTAGGAGATGAGAAGTCATGGGAAGGCCAGAGTAGTAGGAAGAATATATTAGTTACAGAATAAATCGCAGAAGAGGCAGTGAGAAATTGACTACCAGACGACCGCACAAACCCAATCCAGCGAACGGCGTCTGAAGTCATGTTTGGTCGGCAGTCGCCGCATCAGGTCCTGTGTGAATCGGCCTGTGATTGGTTGTTACAGAAGCCGGCAGCAGCAAGCCTTCCAAAAGTGCGCTTCGACTTGAGCTAGTCGTGACAGGCGTCCACAGTGGCACTTCGAGTTAAGCTAGTCACGACACGCTCTACTGCCGCCCCTTCCTCCAACCTTGCTGAATCCACGACGACTACGCCTAACCACCAATGATCATAACCCTGAACCCTGCAGTCGTCGATCATCGAGGCGATTCCCCCTTATCACAGCCCTTGTTTCGGACACATTGATGCCCACCAACAACACAACTTGTCTGATTCTTACCACCATTGAGTCCACTCCCAAAGCCCCATCAACCGCTAACCACTTGAAACTCCATTGCACTGTGACCGGCGCTCCCGTGCCCGGAGCTCCGACCCGTATTTCCTGCTCCCTTCACCATCTTCTGCATTTCCTACGCAAATTCACTCCTCACATTGACCTATGCAGTCAGTCCAGCACCCACACGAATGCTAATCACCGTTGTACTGACACATAAAAACCCACCTCGCATGCTCGACAGCGTCCTTATTTCCAGAGTAAACAATTTGTCGTCTACCAGCGTGTACACACCTAGTAACTTCACCAACTCATCCCAAAATTCACCCTACTCTCATTAATACCAAAACATAAACAGTTACAATTTGTGTCAAGACATCGAATAAGAGCGAATAACATAATGAAATACCGATTAGGACGTGGAGGCTCAACAAAAGCAGGATGGCACATTCTGCTCTCATGACCATTTTTGTCGGATATTCAAAAGTTGTTTGATCAGGTACGTCCGGTGTTTTATTTGGACTATGTTGATATATCTTACTGTGACGTATCTTTAACATTCGTTGCAAGCACATATTTTGCACTTGCGTTTAGGTGCACCCTACTAGCATTCAAAATAAACAAATGATAAAGCGACGCATCTTGTGCATTCTTGTTCTTCTACCGCTCATTTCGCAAATTAAAACTGCACTAGGAAGATGTCCTACTTTCTCAATGGGTTTGCACAGGGAGGACAAAAGGAAGCTAAATAAGGATTAAGGCGGTAAAGCTTAGGATTAGAAAAGGTCCAATTTATGGCGAATTCGGATAACCTTGACTTCCATAACATATTCTTTTGGCTAGGACATATTCAATGATGCCTGCGGCATTTTCAGGGTCCTCCGTGTCCATACACAAGATTCTTTATAATTTAAAAATAGACCTGTATTGTATATTGGAAACGATTGTCCCAATTTAGTGCTGATGGCCCGTGGGAGACGCATTATTACACAGACAGATGGGATTAGAATCATGACAGATCATCGAAGCAGTACTTGTTTCATCAGGACAATATAATTCGTCTACGACACACAGTTTGGCATCTTTTACTGGATACAACCATCGCGTTGGGGGCAATTTTAATCCATCATACCTTTTCATTTGGAGGTAGACATTATGAAACTGACGTCATAAAGTTACTTTAATACACACAGAGGGTCGAAACAGAAGGTGTGACCACTTGTTCGCCCTCTTAACTGTTTTCTGGGACTCACTTCTTCGTCTGTTTCGGCAAATAGAATCCAATTTGCAGCATTGGGGAGTTTGTTCTCCAATAAATTGCAGTGGCTCGATGATGAATTACCGAATGTGTGCATGTGCAAATTCAAAAAAATCCACGTGAAGTACACAGCAGTTCATGTTGGGCACAATTTTTGGTTCATACTAGACGATTACAAGTTTTCTTGCAGGCTATACGCAATTGAATCTGACGGTTACCAGGATTTTAATGCAGAAAGGCCCATTTTGGAGAGGAGGGGCAATCTTCTGTCGTGGAGACGAATTTAAAATGAAATCGTTGAAAAAGCTTCTGACCCAACGTAACAGTTCACATGTTTCCTTTGGTGACAGGCTGCCAGCAACAGCGAGGTTAAACACAACATGTCAAAAAATATAAAGGGAATATAAACACTTATTCAACATAAACATAAGTATCGAATTAGTCAGTCACACTCCTAAATGACACTGCAACGTTTAATTATGTATAAGTCAGATATTGGAAGAATAGCTGGGGCCAAAGCCATTTAAAATGAATTTATTAATTCGCACTCAAAACCGAAATAAAAAAGCGACCGACGGAATGTTTTAAGTCCTTCACGTTATAGAATTTAATGACTATAAAACAGGCGTACACAACTTAATTAACTAGATCCAATGCATTTTGCGACTGCTTTTCAATTTTATCTCTTGTTTGCATGATTAAGATAACAAACATAAGCATTCAACAGTTTTAATTTTCACAGAATGACGGGATAAGCGCACAAGTTACAGTTCAGTGCAAATAATGAGCTGATGAAGGACCCTACCTGAAACCAGTATAGAGGAAATAGAATGCGAGGGAGAGAAGAATAACAAAAACCACAATCGTGATTAAATTTAGGCATCCAATTGCTAGGGCAATTGGATATTGACCACGTGGTCTAACTTCGGGCGTAGGTCGGGTTTCTGTCACCGTAGATAGGCTGCTGCCACCTAGCGCGGGATCCGATTTGTTCTTGCCCGAGCAAATACTGAAAAAGCTGTTTTGAGGTCAACAGCGTGACCACTCTCTAGCATACGTCTTTTTATCTGGGGCCGTGGTACTCTATTTTCTTTCTTGGAAAGTCAATTAGGCAAATTCTCAGCAGCCCTGGCTGCCGGTTGCCTTTTTGTGTAAGCTTAGTGTACTGGCATGCGTATATGGACGTGAATTTATATAGAAAAAGTAGTTTAAAATATGCACGGCATACAACTTTAGGAGTAGCATTTTGTCTTACAGAAGCGGTGTTTATAGGGGATTTGGGGTGGGAAAATTTGTTAGGCAGTGAAAGAATTTTGTAGAAGTAAGCCGAAAGTGGTAAAATGTAATTTAATTTGTTTCCCGCGGCCACTGGGAATAGGTTGTTTAGTCTGCTTTGCGCCGTGGACTATACAACTATAACTCTAGAACGGCAAGTTGGACGCCATGTGAGTTGAAGTAGACGATCACCCTTTCTATTTGTTCGGAATTTCGCGAAACTTACATTCTGATAATCGGGTTTCTTCCGCAGTACGTTAAAAGATAATAGAGAATAAGGAAATCTACAGATACAAATCAACAAAATTTCTAGATACAATCATATAAAGATGCATACAGCATTTACTGAAGTATATTCCACTTCCGAATAGAACGAATGCCATGATGATATCGGGTTGCATTTGCTACTAAGGTAAATATATGCTAGACGGTGGTTAATTTGTCGACGTCAAAACAGTATTCCCAGTACGTGGTCGGGCAGTACAATATTGCGGCGCTGGGACCGTGACTTACGCATGAATTAGATTTTAATGGCTCTACACCTGCGATGCATATACAGTACTTTGTCTCCTTCCCCCGTTTCAATGTCACGACTAACTCAAGATGCTCAGAGACGGGAAAGGGCATGGGTGGTTGACAGAGCTAAGGTCGTCCATAGGCGTGCTGCTACACCAGGCTTGGCTGTCACGGAGTGGGATTGCGATCGAGCAACACTAAAGAGGAATTATTAAAGCCTTATGCTCAGACTCTCAGGCATCCGCTACACAAAGAACCTGCAAATGCTGTGAATTCTGAATGCAATCGCCGGTTGAAAACCTGCTAAACGACGGTGCTTAACGTATCCTGGTAGTCATAGGCGTGGCTAACACATACAACAGACGAGCCATGTAAACAAAATTTCCCTTCAGTTGATCAATTATTGCAGAAATGTTGGCAATTCTGTTCTACAGTTGCTAATTCTTTCACCGAATTCCAGCATCTAGGGAAAGTAGTCCAAACTCTACGGCTCCAGCACGAGGCTTTCACTGCCCTCGGGGAAATAAATGGAGCGCTAATCATCATAGTTACGTTGGTGGTCGACTTCGGTGATCGCTGCAGTAAACTTTCGACTCGGCTACCTCCAGGCCAGTGAGAGAAACTGTGAATGAGGAGCGCAACTCCCCTACAGACTGCGGGCAACTGTCCGAAGCAACCCGCAAAGCCTGACTGAGGCCGTCAGATTAGCAGGAGAGGTCGTGAATCATTACTAGCATAGTTCGGTCTGAGGAAACCCAACTGAAAACGTGCAAAGTTAATAAGTATCCGCAGAGGCTTTAAGACATCTCACTTGCGTTTCATTAAAGAACGCGCCCACAAAAGGTATGGATCTAAATTACATCCGATGCTTAGATAAAGTTGAATTAACGTTGGTAAATTAATAGGTGGTATATATATCGGTACGTTAAGAAGTAACAATCAAATGTTTTGGCGGGGAAAGCAACAATAATTAGCCTTTCCGTTCCGGGCTACTGTGCACATACACACGGCATTTTAATCAAAAAGTCATTTAGAGTCTTTCTAAAATTTTGGAGGTAAGACTATTTTCAATGACAGGCGCCATGTATTAACGAACACCGGAGAGCAAGAAAATGACCCAAATAAGGGCGACAAACATTGAAGTGACTCAAACAAACGTGAAACCTTATTTCTGGTAATTAATCACTTTACCTTCTGTAGGGTTCAACGTTGTGCCCTAGAGTTCAGTATAGAGCGTCCGCAGGTAGTCGCATAGCATTTTGTAGGATATGGTGAAATGGAACCGATAAAGTCAAGGGAGACCGGGATGCCCATTACTGGCCTATAAGCTGTCATCAGCCAATTATATGCGAACACGTAGTTTGCCACGACTGGGTTTCGGTATGACTGACTGATGAGCGACAATAAGCTAGAAATTTCCCTTCTGGTCTTCCTTGTCTTTGTCGCTTCTTCTTCGTTGTATCCCACAATTACGGATAAGAAGTATTATGAATAAACACCCCACCATCGTGAAAATATCATAATTATACATGTTTCTAAAGCTGAAGCATACCCTTTCTTTAAATATAAAATAGAGCGATTGCGTAATTTGCTATCAAACGAGTACAAGAAATAATTTTTTCGTACATGTTTTCCATAAAATGTGATTGGATTTATAAAATGGCTGTCTAAAATAATGACAAAAATGTATACTCTTTCAGTAGCTGTTTTTTTACAGTACATATGTTTTGTAAATGGTCAGAAAGGATTTCCTTAAAATGCCGGCATCTCTGTATGACTAAATTGCCTTGAGAATAGGCTATATGATAATGAGTATTATAACCTTACTCAATGTCAAGTAACGAGTAAGTATCAATCTTTCGCAAATTTCGGCATTTTGCACGAATTCAGAACCGTACTGTATGTGTTTGTGTGGTGTAAAGTGACCGATCGATGTTCTGAGAGTCAGGCTGTAGCGGTTCCTTCTGAGTGTTTTTTGTGTTCCACACCCACTGCGTGGGAGCCTAGCCTGACGTAGAGGTCCCCCTGCGAGAGGCCTCAGTCGCACGGGTACCTGCACCCTCTCCCCCCTAATGTAATCTTTACTTAATCCTCACACTAGACACTACACCGGGCGGTAGAGCGCGGTAGTTAATTTGCAAGTCTATTATAATTTTAATCTAATTGAACTGCAAGTACCATCCCTGCGCGAACCTAGTATGGGGGAGACAGTAAACCAGTTCGAAATCAACGGTCAAATTGTAACGTTGGTATTGGTGCGGCCTAAGGCAGGTTGCGAATGCAGGTTAAATGTAAGTATTTAGAGAAGCGATCGTTGCTTCCATCGTAACTATGTTAATCTGCACTGACTACGACGGGAGCATATCTTTTTGTCGATAAATTGAATACAGATAGTGCTAGTACTCAAAGGAGGCCAACTTCAACTACCACCACGACGACAACTTTAACCACACCGACCTCAGCATCCGCGAAAACACAATCGCATCTGCAATCACATATTCTACGCATGTTTTGGAATCTTGAACACTTGAGCGCTGTTCGTAAGTAAAATCTTTTTATTTCCATCTCACCGTGTTTAGAGAATTATATATGACCGAATTGCTGCAGTACTTCCATGCATATAAATACTGAAATTCACTTTATGTAAAAACACACGTCGCGGACAAGGGTCCCACTTTTATCAGAAATTACATAATTCAGGAAACAAATAAGTAATCTTCAAGATTGTCTACCCTGCGTTTCTGCTAGATAAGCCATAATATGACGCTATGCAAAATCATTGTCCCAGCAAACATGTGGGACACGTAATGCAATGTAAATGTACTTTATGGTTTTGTGGCTGCCTCAAAGTCCAGCGTGTGGCACGCCCACTGGTCAAAATGAAATGGCTGGTTTGTTTCAAAAGGTACCGAAGGCTAGAATTGTCATGACTAGATTGTCCGCAGCCTTTTGGCGAAGGCTACAAATGCAGAGAACTACAGAGTACTAATTATGACGTTTTATAGTACAGACGCAACTAACTTAAAATAAATGGGACTGCGTTATTAAGCACATCCGGCACCTCTACAAAAAATAGCAAACGTTCTTTTACGTCTGGCTGAGAAAGTGCTTAGCAAGTAAAGCGGCCTTTTGCTGTAGGGGTTAAGCTCCTAACATTTGAAATCCAAACTGTTAACTATCACTAGCGAATGAGACGCATCGATAAATATTTAGCCTGATAAGCAAGTAATAGGCTTCATAATACAGACTGTTTTGCGCTTTATGCCAGGGCGATTAAGACAGTGGTAGAATGTAGTTAGTACCAAGAGGATGGTGAGAGTTAAGGTAAAACCAATGTTATGTTTAGGGCAACAGTCGGAGTGTGTATACACAACTACATACCTTTCCTGCAACTACACTCAAGGACGCATTTGTATGCTGTTATCTTAAATAAGTATCATTTCTAGATTAAACAAATGGCATTAAGTCATTGTCCGAGTAATCCAGTGTTGTGCCATCACTGACGATCGCTTGAAAAACAGTCGTTTACCGCGTTCAGAAAACGGTATAGAAGGGAAAAACAATTCCGTTATCGTGCAGCCGAATCGCAGGATATTTCAATCACACCAGTATGCCGGCTTTGGAACCAGCTTCTACTCGGTCACCTGGAAAAAGCATTTGACAGTTCAACGATGCCTGTCGCGAACTTCAGCAAGCTGAATGCGAAGGCAGTGACTTGCGCTAGATTATAGTGAAAATAGGCTCGCGCAGAATCTACTTCACTCTCTCCTCGCTCGCCTACCTGTAAGCAGAATTAGTTTTTCTTCTTCTGGTTTTTTAGTAAATGACGCCTTCTGTTAATTTTATACTTGAAGAAAAGATATCGAAAAACATTGATAATTTTGAGATTTTGAGATTTTTCAACACCGTAAAGTGGTTTTCTTACCACATCGTATCCAACAAATTGAGAAAGTAGTATATAAACTCGAACTCTGCGATCTCTCCCCTTTGGCGAAGTGAATTATCGACGAAAACTCACCGATCACTAACGGAACTCACCCGTTCCGTTCTGCCATGGGGGTCACCCTCAACCGGTGAGAGTTCACTATCGAATCTCATTACTTCTGACCTAAACCGGAGAGACCTCGAATCTGTGGTTCAATAGTTCGTTTTGTGTTTCTGATAAGCAATTTTCCTATTAAATCTTCTGGTGATGCATCACCTTGAGTTAGGTATGACTGGCTGATGACGGCAATCGAGCCAGAATTGGTGATTCCATTATTTTCTTTGCCAGATATGTTTATCTGCATGGTTTTTTAATAGACAAAATGTAGGCAGCATGTAAATCAGGCCGATAGGGTTCAAAATTATGCGGCAATTTGGCTTTCTTTTAACCGAAATTCCCTCTTTCTTCAGGTATAATTTAAATAGTTTTATTTTACGGTTAACGCCGATAAGTATTGCAATACTCCTTAAATATATCTAAACCAAAATGCATATCAGATGAAAAATATGCTGGATTTATAACCGTAATTGAGCGTTCTGCATTATATTGTGAAGGCCCCAAGGTGAGGTCACACTTTTTAAATCGGGATGCACCTTAAACTATTAAGAATTAAAGGAAAATACGTTATTCTGATTAGCCTACAAATAGCTGTTCGGATTTTCAACAAGATACTATTTTTCCTTATCTACTATCACATATTTCCTATAGTTTATACATTGCAGAAACACAAGGACTGGCAACCAAACCTTTAATATAAGCTTTGTGAAAATAGATCTCTATAAGGAAATATATATATCTTTCAGGTAGTGTCGTTATTAATAAAAGTTTTTTTGCAGGCAAAAGGGCTTTGTGGAAGGTCATTCGCAACAAAAATAAAAAGTTATCTCAGGTTTTGGAGAAGTAAACTATCGTTGTTGTATTTCGTTTGATTCTAATTTGTGCAGTTCTGAAATCTATTTTCAACCGCATATGTGTGTTCTTTCGACTCTTGTACCTTGCCCGTAGACGTGGCCATAAGGCCATGTTACATGATTGCGCAAAGCCTAAATCTGTTCAGAAAACACCTGAATCTCTTGGGTTTGTTCTTCTTCTTGTGAACTTAATCAACCTTTTAGGAAACCAATCCGTACATACATGACAAACGATCTTACTGCCAGGCATCTTTTTCAGACGCTTAACCTTAAAGTAGTAGAGGGTGATTTGTAGCATGTTCCAAAACATAGAGACCACAACCGTGGATGCTCATGTATACATTCAGAGGATTATTAATTGAAATATAAATGTAGAGGCCTGACGAAAATATGTCGAAAATCAGCGTATGATAGCCTAAATATATTTTAAATCTAAACCATAAATATATCACTATCTACAGCAAATTAGTTAAAAATATGTTGCCCTAACAATTTTTCAAGCATCATTTAAGGGATTTTCGTTAGTTGTTGTATAATACTTATTTCTTCTTTGGAAATTGCTTGTTTTAGATTTCTACTAATATGGTCTTTCGGACGCTTTTTCTATGCAAACGCTAAGAAGGAATTTTTGCAACTGCGTCGTGTAGATATGAGTTTTGTTTATATGTAGTATTCCAATCTATGTGATTCATATGTTTTGACAGGTTTTTTGTATACTTTATGTTTTTAATAAGTGATATTTTTTCACACGTTTCGGAAAACGGTAAATCAGCTGCGAAGGAATTGTTTCAATAAAAGCAATGAATTTATTTGCACCGCAGGCAGAAAATTCCCCTACTTAAAGTGTATACACTTCCGAATGAAATACGAAGCGTTAAATGTGAAATTATTGAGTTAATTGTCTCATTTGCAGTCCTAAGTCTAAAATAATTTCTTAGATAACGATTAATGGAACAAATACAATATCAGGCATCCTTCGAAATGGAACTAATAAAAAAACTTAAAAACTGTAAAAACGACGTAGGAACCACGCCGAGAGTTTTTGTTGTAAAAGTGTTCACGTAGGAATGGAAGGGTCTACATCAAAGGGGACTATGCCTTTCGGTGACCTTCAACGCTAACTGACATAGCTATTGCACTCACTTTGCCTGGGTATTTAGAGTCTACATAGACAGTTAGTGTCAATTTAAATGAGTTAATGTTAACAACATACTACTACGTCACAGCATCCCCTCATTTTCACTTTTGAATCAGGCAATCCGTTATATGCCTGAATGATAGATCAAAACATGCATAAATGGTGGGTACATTCTGCTAAATTGATGGCCGGGCGCAATACTATTCAGTGATTTTCCAACAATACCCTATTTTGTGCTATGTTTCTGTTTTCTACCACCCTAGTGCCAAACATGCGGACAGCTCTCGTGTCAATGGCCATCAGGCACCTCGGGTTCTTTTGCCTACGTTCATGTTAATTGCCGGCTAGTATATTACTTTGCTAAACGTCGGGACGGTCATTGCATTAGCTGCTCTGAAACAGCGCTCGAAGTTGTACAATCGGCAACAAGTATATGCAGTAAGTTGTGCCTGTCGCCTCAACAACTGACGAAAGAAGCCAAAAAAGAGCCGATCGGATGTGATAATTCATAAGAGCTGCTTGGTTGATTTGTTTTGATTTATTTGCTCAACATTTCCGCAGGGCGTCTTCTACATGATTATGCGCTTTCTACATTTTCTAGCCTAACGTATGTGGCTCTGCAGAACAATTATCTCCCAATTGATGTCTTCCAGAACCTTTGCAGCAGGACTGACCAATACTCCGAGTATCAAAACATGGTGAACGTGTACGTCAATATCAGGGACCCTGCGTTATTTCAAAACGAAAGCAGCCTCCTTGCTTAATCTGACCTATTTTATACTTTTGTGCAAAAGGCGTTTTACAGCTGATGTTGAAAACGATTAAGATGTTTGACAACGTAGACACTCATTTATATGGATAGATCTAAAAAGGTGCAATTATTTATAACATTTTTTATTGAAAATTTAGAGCAAGTACTGAATTAAATTGGGTTAGTCCATCTTTATTAGTGAGATATCTGATGCATCTTAACCAACGCAGCGGTAGGGCAAACGTAATAGTTAGATTCTAATAGGAAAAACACTGCAGAAAATACCGTAGTATACCCAGCTGGAGGTATACGATTCGTACATTGAAGATACACCGCTCATGTGTTTAAAAGTATTCCTCGGTAACATTTAAACCACCTAGGATAGACATCAGAGCTCAATGACAGGACAGAGTTAAAAGAAAGTTTTTTAATTTGTTTATAACGTACGCAAGTCAAGGAGGAATATAATTTCTTTCCTAATTGGTTTCGTTTCTAAATATTTTACTCCAAAGTACCAGGAGAAACTTGACAAAATGGCTGATATTCTGACAGACTTTTTTTCCGAAAAGAAAGAAGAAAAAGTAACAACTTTCTTTTGTCAATGCGCCGTGTGCTTAGTAAAGCGAAACAAAAAAGACTTGAATGGGTTTCATTTAGTATCTATGTTTCGGATATAGATTCATTTTAATTGCGGAATCGTAAAACTATTGAAATACATAAATCAAAAACTCTTTAAATAAAAATAAACGTACTATTTTAAAAGAAGTAACTTTATAAAACATAAGATGTCCTTTGAGTTTAAACAAGGTGGCCAGAGGCGCTCCAACCGAAACATTAAGTGGCAGTAGTACCCGGCTGATTTGTGGGATAAGGCTTACAGGTAAGGAATCTAAACATATTTGGCTGTAATTAGTTGTGCAGTTGGTTTAATTAACGCATAAATCGACCTGTTGTGATACATAAATACAAATAATGACGGTTTACATATACAAAACTAGTTTCGAATTTCAGTGGTTGGATTTTTTTAACTCCAACTTCAAAACAACATGGACAACGGCTTTGTTGCTAAGTTTTTAGTCAACTCCATGGCAAGTCTTCGAGAAAGCAGAGAGCTACCAGTATGGGGAAATTGGTAAATATACTGCAAAAGGAAGGATAATGGTCAGTTCAGACCTGCATCAGTAATGCCTAAACGCCATGCAGGCGACCTTTCGCTCTTAAACCCCGGATACTTATTATTTACTATTAAACTTCAAC
Source organism: Dibothriocephalus latus (assembly GCA_900617775.1). Lineage (NCBI taxonomy): Eukaryota > Metazoa > Platyhelminthes > Cestoda > Diphyllobothriidea > Diphyllobothriidae > Dibothriocephalus > Dibothriocephalus latus. The sequence goes on along the minus strand of UYRU01044460.1, from coordinate 1,763 downwards.
GCTAGTAACAAAATGCATGCCGACAGAGAACACAGCTTAGACGCCCTTGATTTTTTACATGTAAATTCGATTAGCAATTTTACAACAGCTAAAAAGTGCTACGCAAAGAAATGCTGTGAGTGACTTATAAAATGCTCGTGCGGGAAGTGCTATAGAATTGGGCTTCCACTAATAAGTCATTACACATTTGTTCTTATCATACCACCAGCCATGGGACGCAACAAATTAAGAATTTCCTTCCATCAAACAAAGGACTACAGGGCTTTTGAAGTAGGAAGAAAGATAGCATAAACTGTACGCCTTATATAGACTCGGATTGAGAAATGATGGGCAAACAGGAGAGGCTGTATCGGTTGCTGACTACCTTTAGAGGCTGAAGCAAATATAGACATATTCGTTATCTTTCCGAAAGCCCGAAAAAGAAATGGTCGTTTCATAATTATGACGATGACCACCTGGCCGTTTTAACAGGAGGCTCTTTTTCTTGCAAAATATGCCTAAATGTAAGGCAACACTCTTAACTGAAATCCCCTGGATGTAAACAGGACTAACCGTTAATTTTTATATCATCGTAGAAATGATTTTTATATGGAGCGATAGTGATAGTTTACGACATATATGTAGCGTGACAAATCCGTTTCAGTATGATGCTTTGGTAACACAGGCTCCAAGAAAGCAGTTTTATTGTCGCTCAGTTTATGCATTTTTAATGATTCACATTCAGAACAAAATTGCCTCAGTTAATATTTATCTAAAAACTCATTTAAATATGCCAGAACATATGACATGTACGCTATTACTCCAAATATACTGTGATGACGAACCTTCTCTAAATCTTCTGCTCATTACACTATCCTAGCTGAATGGTCAAGAATAATGCACTTGCTGGATGAAAAGGAATCCGTTTAAGGATACGGCGCCTTCAATGTAAACCTGCAATTATTATTTACAAAATGTTGCATGATCGCACAGACTACGGAACTCTAGTCGTTTGTTTGCATGACTTATCAGAGAATAAACGTAAACTTAGAAGTAGAAGAGCGAGTCAAAGGCAACAGTTCAAGTAGTGGATATGACGCTGGAACAGGACGTTTGTTAGTCTGCTGATTCGGATTATTTATCGTAACCGTCGTCTAAAAAGAGCAATTTGCTAATGTGCTTTGAAATGCAATATTTTATGCTGCATAGATTCCCTCGAACAGTCAATTTTTACATGTTTTCTATTTGAAAGGCTGCCAACGAAATAGCTGCATATTGCATAGTGCGTATTCGCACCACGCAGGAAAATGTGTGTATCTGTTTTGGGCAACTAATGGCAAGTCAGTGGGAAGAGCGAGCAAACTAAGAATTATGTGATACTACACAGTTGAAAATGAACGGAAATTCGTCCAACGTATAATTTGCGGCTTTTTTGCTTGCCCTATTCTTTGTTATGAAATTAACTTCGCGTCCATTTTATAGAAGCCAGATCTGTTTATTGAGCCGGGCACATGCTTGTGCGGGTGAAGTACAAAACCAAACCACATAATAAATAAATGCGATGAGAAAAACCTTTTAGGCAGTAAAAATTTGTCAAATATGTAAAAGAAAAGTTCATATTTAGGCTGATTCCTGTCGCAATGCGCAACAAATTGCTTTGTAAAAAATAAGCTCAAAAATATTCGACACATATACAGTAGTCGCCACAGACCATGCAATTTTCATAACGTTTTATAAGTTTGATCATTACTCGAATACCAATTTGAATGCATTTAGGAAGATTT
>UYRU01044456.1:0-15779 GCA_900617775.1 Dibothriocephalus latus | reverse complement strand
ATTTGCTTTCTTGGCTCTCTGAGTTAAAAAGGTTGCCGACCCCTGCCCTAGGACCACCAGGAAAGATAGTGCGATTCCGAAACAGAAGGTTTAGCCTGGAAACAAAGTGGCATAGACGATCCAAGAAGACGTTCTTCATAACTATGCTGCTAGGTGTGAGATTCAAAACACAAAGGCATGCGTGAGTCGCGAAACCAATCTATGAACGTTAATCCACAATTTTCCCTACTGCATTAGGTCAGTAGATTACAGTCGGCTACATAATTATTCCTTGGGTAGAGATAACTAAATCGTTCTTTCTGTCATTTTTGACATTAAATATTCTACGTCTTGGCCAAATAGTATGTGTTATTATTAAACTAATCAATAGTTGCTGTCAAAAACTCTAAGGTGAGACTAGAACCCGCAAATTTTAATAATTTAGACAACACTCTGTCTATTATTCCATAGACCAAAAGGGGCAATTAACTTGGAGCGAAGTGCTTTTTGAGAGCACGATACGGCGCACTGAGGCCTTATCATGTTCTTGTCACGATAGAGACAATTAGGCTTGCCTTGTTTCTAATAGCAAAAAATTGATTTTTAACAGCGTCTTTCTGTGGATATTTCAAGGCAATTGCCTACGAGCTTCGGAGTGATGTATTCACTGCTGTTAATGTTGATAACAGTGATTTTTCTGAGCACAACTGACCGATACGCTGTTAAATCTTTAGTGTTATTCACGTGAAGCATACAGTAAGTTGCTTTTAATTTTTAATATACAGCGGTTACTGTCCCGGTTAATGAGTAGCTATAACACTTCTGCATTAGATATGCCTCCCAAATCGAACGCTAGTCATAATATCATGAAAGCAATATCTCTTTGAGTCTGAATGTTTTCGCGTTGTAAAATCCTTTATTTTCTATTTTCGGCAGCTATGTCGAAGTTCAATCCATTCTAAGGGATGAACAATCTGGACATTTTAACTTTAGTGAGAACGTACGGTTTAGTAGCTTGCTTTTTCCATTTTTAAGAACACTAATTTGAGGTGGAATAGATACTGACCTACATGAAGACTCGGTGAAAGGTTTCTTGCTTATTGTAATGTCACTGTTGGTCGCTGATTTAGTCATCCAGTTAACTAGTGACATTGAAATACTTAAAACGCATACCTCTTCGACTGGATGACACTAATGTGTGAACGATTTGTGCATCATAGTTAGCCCGCACATCTAGACCATAATATGTATTTATGAACGATAATATACTACTACCTTTTGAAATCTCAAAACTTTTAGCCAGTATAGCTTCTGAACTTCTGCCTGTGCAACTTATACATCTATTCAAATTTAATGTCTGAAGAAAGAACATTCGATAAATTTGAAAGGGCCATAAAGTGCATCATAAAGACATACAAATTCAACCAATTACATGAACGGTCTCCAGGATGAGTTGAACAAAATCGTTTAGTTTCTTATTCTACAGTGGTTTTCAAGCTCGTGGACTTTGCTGCCAGAGGTTGAAACACCAAATTCTATGCAGAAGGAGTTTTACTTTCTTCTAAAATTGTTCTGATGATGTTGCAAATAATACGGGAGCAATAATTTTTGCTGGTACCTAGTTTATTCAGTTTGCTTTGGAAGTATATCGTATACAGCGGCCTATTCCCTGTGCTTAATTAACTTTACACATGCGTCAACGACTGTCGCAATCACTTAACTTAACGTAATAGAGGATTACTTTCTTCATTCCGGAAATACTATTAAGATTTTACTATTTCTTGGGTGGTTTCGTTAAGGCTTTAAAACGCATTCTCTTAATCCAATTTATAGTAATAGTTGTTGACGTAATTTCGATGACCTTTCTATTCAGTGGCCTTCTGTGACTTTTTATAACCTAGACCGAAGGAAGCCAGGCGATTCTCCGAGCAGCCAGAGCGGGAAATCTGCAAAAATTACTGGAGGCAATTGACCTGGCTGGCGTCAACATAAATAGTTCGAATGCGGTTAGTTGCCCCTAATTCATTTATTAATTACACTCTTCAATGCCGTTAAGTGTCAGTAGTAGAGGAATTTTTTAACTTTGTTCTTACGGCGCAGAACAGCGAATAAAACCGCCGATCAGAAGACGCAATTACTTTGTTGTTGTTGTTGCCTTTGTGTTTGTGAGAAACATCGTACTGGAAGTAGTTGATCCAGTCTTTTTAATTTTACTTGGACTGTCATTGTGAAAAGTTTAGTCTTATATTTGAATCCAAAGCTACCGAAACCAACATACATTTTAAAACTGCCAACAGGGAGCCTCTGTGGCTAAGCTTTTAAGTATCTACAACACTGTCTTAAAAAATTGTTTGTATGAATAAGTAAGCTAGAACTGAAGCAACTGTAGGATTTGACACGGTTTGCGCTAATTCTTTTGAGGTTTGCTCGGGCCGCGGAGTAGTTGTTCCGTTTGTTCAGCCGGGTTCGTACTCAATTGGACTTTATATATCAAAGGCAAAGACTGGTATTTTGCATGGATCTCTTGTTCTTTATTCCAGTTTCAAGTATGAAATCTGTCCTTTATCACAATATATTTCAAGAACTGTGTCCACCTAACCATAAGAACTCAACACAGAATGGAATGATCTGTGTTACGTTTAACAGCCCGATAGATAGGCGAACGCCACTTCTGTGTAATTAAATATCTCAGGTTGCATGTTTTTCCGAGTACTACGCCAATTCGGAGGTGTCCTGCCTTGGACTTGGGGTATGTCAGGCTGACAGTGACACATTACCAGGGCATTAGCACTCTAGTACTACTCTTCACAGCAACACTTTTCGATTATCTGTTGTTTATCGCCATGCGATCGCCAATCATGGTAGTAGACTGACCGGAACGGTCTTGTTCCGTTCTGCGATCCATACGCATTGTTGAACGCCACTTCGTGGGCAAAAAACTTTTTTGCCATAGTGATAAAAACATCCTGAGATTCAGAAGGAATGAGAAACTGAAGGCACCACATATGATCTCAGGAACTAGTTGGTATCGAAATACGCACATATTCAACCAAAAGTCTGAAAATTTCGCTTAACTTAGTTTTTATGCTTTAAAAATACATCGGTTTCTGAGGTGCTGCTGAGACCTAGGAGTCTACAAAAGTGGTTTAATAAAAAAATTTATGATAGCTATGGGAGCCATATGACACGTTCTAATCTAGCCGAAAATTTAGCGTGTGTGTTGTTGTCTTTATACTTTACCACAGATAAAAGCTCACGGTGTCTTGGAAGAATTGCAAATGAAACCGTAAATATGATGTCAGTATTCAAATGTGGTAGCACTGTTTATTATAAAGTTTTGACTCTCCCTTCGGTGGATAATGCTTTGAGATCTACCACAGACATAGTCGAGTCACTAAACATTTGAATTGAACACTTCATCATTCCGTCACTAATTGTTATTCCGCCGGTTGCTTTTCTACTTACTGGTGACTCTAAAGTGGAGATATAAATAAGATAAATCACCGGTAGTTCGCCGGTATTTTACAGTTTAAGACTGACGGATGAAAACAACTCTGATGTGATTTTATATAACTTCCGTTTGTTCTCATTATGCTCCGTTTCAAAATGCATCAGAAGCTTATATTTAAAGCCAATATTCATAACCTGCTTCGTCATGTTAAAATAAAACAGTGGTTACTTTTTATATATTATGTTTTCTTGGAATGATAATGATCTGGATGCAATATATCTTTCCCTGATGTTTTTTACACCTAACAATATTTACAGAGATTATCTCTTGTTAGTTCCTTAGACAGGGTGGATGGTTTTGTTAGCAGCAAGGTCTTAGCAAGAGAGTAGGCTACGCATTTAATTAAGCTAGCAGTTACTATAAGATCTGTCCATCAGGCTACTAATGACTCAATTTGAAAGCATGTTTATTAGATTTCGGACAAAAGTACGTGACCAATTTTTTTATCGAATAAATTATTGGATTCGATCTTCTAAGGCTAAAACCTCGCTTACCTGGCAAGATTGGCCTAGAAAATGCCGGTATTAACGGGGATTTATTATTAGTCCTGCTGTTGTAAATGAGTCGAATTGCAATGCGTTCGTATAATACCCTCCTGCTAGCGCGCTTTAAATGCGCGCAACCCCTAAATGTCTCGATGATTATCTAGGAATTTTCCAAGCGTGTTTACAGACGTCCATGTGGAACTCGTAATCCCAATTGAAAGCGTCCCTACTGAAGCTCCAGTTTGCCACTCTAAGGTGAATGTATATTTTAAATAGTAAATAAAAACCCAAACTTCGACATCAAATTGATTTTACCTCGGACCAAGTGCCATTTGACTGTATTAATTCCTCACGAGACACTACTTTAGCGTAAATGGTTAAATTGCATTGGCTCTCATATGCACCGCGCAAGTCAGATGCGATGAATGACTAACTTATACCTCCTTCTATTAAAAGACTTAGGGGAAAGCAGTATATACAGAAACCTCTCCTACGCATATGATGATGTGTCTTATGAGCACTTCGAGACTCATGCATAAAATTAACCTCTAGACGATATTTCTTACACTCTCAGTGTTGGCCCTCTTTTATTATATTGGCGAGTTTATATTAAATAAACAAGCTACGTAAGGTATTTGCGGTGGTACTCGAACAGTTCACATTATATCATATAAATATTGCCAAATAGAACACGGAATATTTAGATGATCGTTCCAGGTTTGTTTATGGTCATAAAACAACCAAACCACGGCTCTAAGACTGAAAAAACACCGCGACTTTGCATCCAATCGACATCCCGCAATTGGATCAAAAGGGGAACAATATTTCCGGCTGACTCCAGATTCCGACCGACAGCGCATGCATCCGCCGGTCATGTCAACAATTTGGACTTTGAATAGGTTATGCCCGTTTGATAGCGCAGATATTCCTGGAATCTGGTTGGTATATTGTTCACAACGGGCGGTAAATAAACGAGGAATGACCACATGAGTCTGTCCGTAAATGAAGCTGTTTTGCTGCCAGATTACATGCACTGGTTCTGCGAGTCAAAGCTAACTGTTTATATTCCACTTCTTACTTAGGTGGTCTCCTTGAAAAAAACACTTAATTACTACTTTGTGAAACTGCTTTTCCCAGAGTAATTATATACTGTTAGGAGGAAGATTCGATTGCTGGGACAACACCTTTTATTCGCCTGACTTCTGGACATCCGTCGAGGATTCTACATCAGAGAAATGATCAGAAAGCAGTATCAGAAGCGGGTTCACAGGAATTTGCGGTATTTATAGAGCGGAGAGTCATTACTGCCCACACATGACGCGACACAGGCCACCGCGTCGCCTTACGCTAACATCGGCGAACCAGATGGCCGAGCAATCATCACGTCCAATTCCACCACGCGGGATGAAAGTTCAGCAAGTCAGGGCCCGCATGCCGGTAATCAAGCAACCAACACTCAAGAGGGCAATTATCGTTAATTGTCGTTATTTGTCATACGTGTGTAGTAATGACTCTGTCCTATAAATACTGCAAATTCCTCTGCATGTTTTACCCGCTTCTGGTCATGTCTCTGATGAAGAATCCGCGGCGGATATCGAAACCTCAGACGAATAAAAGTGTTGTCCCAGCGATCGAATCTTCTTCTGCTCAATTACTTCCAGAGACTCGTAGGTTCGCTTGTATTGGCTTTGTGCTATTAACCAGTTAAATTTGAAAAAACACTCTAAGTGGACGCTTAAAGTCGGTTATCCGTTCACTAACTTTAAAAGTTTTCAAATCGCATGTTAGCATTTTTATTTGAGTCAGGTCTTTTGGACACAACGTGCGACAAACAACCTATTTGGGGAAGCTGATCCAAAATGTAGTCTAATCCGCTAAATTTTCCTTCTCCCTCATATTCCTTCACTCTTTTTGTTTATCCAACCCAATTGGGAAAAAAACATTCAGAACGGTCTTACCGCCCTGCACCTGGCCTCCAAGGAAGGCCACACGGAGATAGTTCGTGAACTCCTGCTTCGCGGCGTGGACGTCAACCGACCCACAAAAAAAGGCAATACTGCGCTTCATATCGCGAGCTTGGCAAGCCAATTTGAAGTAGTGAAGTTGCTACTGGAACACGGTGCCGACGTGAATGTCCAATCGCAGGTCAGCTGCATGGACTGTCTTTTTTTACTTTTTATCCCTGCACTCAAACTTCCACAGTTTTAAACAGCTTGGTTACCATCATTCAGTATTTATTTATGTGTATGTATATTTAAAAAGACACATTAAGGACGAGAGGTCTAACTGTCGGTTTTGCGTGATCTTTAATCAGGGCTATATATATATATATATATATATATATATATATATATATATATATGCATAAATCGCGATCTTTCTCCCTCGATAAATTAATATATGCCTGTGATGAAGAGACACCGTAAACTCTCACTTGTTAACCCCTCCTCAATGAAGTCCCAAACAAACATATTCATCCAGGCATAAGCCCATGTCGATACTTCCGTTTCCCGGAAACAATGAAGTGCTGAAGGGGATGGCAATGGGCATGACTAGGGAAGCACTAATGAGGCCCCGGACTTGGCCAGGACATTTTGGCTGAGGGAGTTTTAACTAAAAAGCAGGCAGGTTTGTATGGCCTATGCTGCTTTTTTTAAACCGGTCATCAGACATCAGTCCTTGTAGGACTTTGCACAGTAGATTGACAACTGTTACAGAACTCTGAGTTCCAAACTCTACCATCTGTACACTTTTAAAGGGAATTTTGAAAACAAGTCTATAGTCGAGTGCCCACCCTGCCATTTCCCTAACCAGTTTGTGTTCGTTAGTTTTATTGCACAGAAGACTACGTTTTTGATATAGTAGAACTTAGTATACCTCGACGATGAGCTTTCACCCGACCGCTAATGGAACTCACCTCTACCGCTCTGCCTTCGGGCGCCACCAGTTACCGCACAGCAACTATTAATTTAGGTGGATAGCATTGCAAGCAAAGACAAGGCAGATTGGACTGGCCGTTTCTCACTCATTAGCAGTCATCAGCCAGCCATACCCAATCTTAAACGGTGCACCACCGAAGGCCTGACGCCCCTCCAACCTTTTGATCAGAAGTCTAACGCTCTAACCAGTGGCCTAGAGACTCGTTGGGCTGCCGGTTTAGCTTGGGAATAGTGACACTCGTCAATGGAAATTACGCGATCGCTAACGGTGGAGTGGCTGCTTCTGGCCCATTGTCCGTAAGCGATCGATGTGTGTACTTCGTATTCTTCATTTTCTAAATAACCGAAACCTTGGATGTATTGATCACTAGATCAGCACAGCAGGCGAAGCTCCAACCATTAAAGGATTATTAAGAGCCGTGAAGCTCACCTTACTAGAAAATTATCTTGCCTTCTGTATGAAGAAAACACAGGTCATGCCTTTGCTCATTTTTCTACTTTCATGGTGACTCCTTCGTAAAGATGTGGCCCATGACATTAGGCGATAATTTTACTGACTTACAAAGCATTTTTTGTTCTTTTTTCCGCAAAGTGGAAGTAGGTTATGGAGTCAATCCCGGCATGTAGTAAACGAGTTTATTAGTCGTGGCATGCATGTCCTTACAGCTGCAAATAGTTCCGTTTGTATTGATTTTGTAACTTACCATACAAACAGCCTAGATACTAGCTAAAGGCCCAGACACTATTTCGCTTGTATTCTGCCGCTGCTTGACACAACTGCGAGGAGTCCGGTTCATCAGTGGGTCCCCCAGCATTCCCTGTTTGATTCCTGGTCGATATACCGGTTTTGAAAGTTCAGCTTTTTAATCTCCTGAGAAGTTAATTTCTGTTCGCGGTATACATCAGTAGATTTAAGGTCTATAGGCGTAGACTTAAATTGTAAGTGTATGTATATTTAGGCTGAAATCCGTCAACCACTGCAACATATGTACTTGCTGCCAACAGGCAGAATGTAGTAGTATATATTAATGTTGTTACTTACCATACTAACAGCCTGGAGGCGGAATACCGGCGAAACACGTCTGGGCTTTTTAGCTAGTTCCTAGGCTGTTAGTATGGTAAATTACAACATCAATATATACTACTGCGGTCTGTCTGTTGGCAGCAAGTATATATGTCGCAGTGGTTGACGGATTTCAGCCCAAATATACACTTACAATTTAGGTATACGCCTATAGACCTTAAATATACTGATGTATACCGCGAACAGAAGTTAATTTATCAGGAGATTAAAAAGCTGACGTTCCGTTTGTGTGTATTTTTTCCGGCATTTTTAAATATCACATTTCTTCTCCTTTAAGAGACAATTAGTTTTATGACTGCAAAATCAATGTCAATAACGTATGTGAATGGTAGTTTTTGAAGGCTTTCTACCTTTATTGTCCACATTCAAGTTCACAGTTGCCATCATACGTTCGCTTAGAATGTCCAAGGAAATCCGAACAGCACCTGTGGCTGACCCGTCAGAGGTAGCTACTTTGTAAAGTCATTACATGTGTTGAGGTCATGCGCTTCGTTGAAAAATGGAGGCAGCTGTGTTACTTTTGCAGAAACATATTTTCCTTTAGAAGTATGAAGGAATTCCTCCCGGTTATAAAGTTCTCGCTTTAAATACGCCTCCGCGACATTCTTCTACTACGAAACTACCGGATACGGTCTCAGCTCTATAAAAAATCGTTGCTGTCTCCAACTTATGTTTTCTTGACAGCTCTTGCTACTTAACTCGAAGGTTCAGCCGACGTATACACTGTGGTGCGAGTTTTTCAGAGTTACATTTATAGGTGGTCTGATAGATTTTAATAATTTATTTGACCCACTTGTAGAAAACTCGACAACCTTGGTGGGATTCGAACCCGCATCAGGAAGGTTAACTCTTCCTGCCACAAGTTCGAGTCATACAAAGGCCGCCGAGTTTGTACAATCGAAGCAAATGAAATAGAAAAATTTGCGTAAGACTGTCGTTTCCGAATCCTCATTAAACATTCGCCTTCTTATGCAAACACTGGCTTCTTCCACCGACATAGCTTGCTCCAGGCCTTTGAAAGCATAAATGAGCTTTAAGGGAGGTTCGGCAAAAGAAATACTGTGCCTTAATGGGTACAGATTAAGGCAACTTAGCCGCACGGTCGCATGCCGTACTGAAAAAAGTCAATACTCAACTCGGCTCACAATGCCAAAATAATGAACCGTCGTTGGTGGCGCAGATCGTCATGAACTAAACAAATGTTTAGTATGTGTGGCTCTAGAGTCACACTATGAAAGTAACATTGGGACTGGAATTACGAAGAGAGTTCCTTTCCTAAACTGACATGCAAGTAAAAAAATCGGAACGTGGAATGACTTTTAGACTGAAGGAACGGAAAACGCGAAATAGCGATGATATCTTCGATCTGATGCACTTAATAAAGCTGACGGCTTCGACTGTCATTAGAAGGCCAGAAGAATAGGAGTAACTGGAGAGGGCAAGTTTGAACTGTTTGTTAACTTTAAATTATGTTAGGATTGCTGACACGTGGTTACGCGGCAGGACACGGTAAAAGGAACGCCTGAATGCCAGGTGGCTTTGCGTTAAATTCCCGTGGAATTACTGTTAGGCTCAAGGTTTGCCTTAGGATAAATTTTAAACGTTGGGATTAGGGCTACGATTGGGGGCTTAACTAAAGTTTTGGGTAAGGATTAAAACATGGGAATAGACACTTTTCATGCAAGTCGGCGCAAGGCCACTGGAATTACTGAGAGAGTTCCTTTTGCCGTGTTTCCAGGAAGGGGAGGGGTAGAGCATATATGGCATCTGCAAGGCATAATGCTACTGAAGTGATCATCAATGGGGCTTTTACTGGTTTGAAGAAGTCTCTACCGCTGAGGAGGAAGAAGTGAATAAGTGGATATCAAGAGGTGCATCCGGGTGGTTGCATTGCTTATGGAACTGCTCTGAAGAATTAAATCGGAAAAATTAGCTTCCTCTAGATGGGCTGAGGGTTTTTGCCGACACCCATTTCACATCACGAGAAGATGCTGTGACACCAAATGACGCAGTGAATTAGAACGGGAAAAGTCCTAGTAACTGGGATTAGCTACTGCAAACAATTTGAGGGCTGCCTGAAGTTGGCAGCCCTAACCGCTGCTATTCTCAAGCCAGCTCTCGAATCTAAGAGGCCATACAGTGGCAGTAAGCCTTGCTGGTGGGCTGCATCCTCTACGCATGCCCAGCTCTAAGTCTGCACTTGAGGTTCTGAACAAACAGGTGACGTGCACGAGTAATTAAATGTGTTTTCTATGAAAAGCAATTAGTAAAAAGTTAGGGAGTTGTGTGGGTGGGTGGTCCCCGAGGTTACAGACCCATTTGATTGGCCATCCTTGCGCTTGAATGCGCACATCTTCCGTCTACTCGAAGGTGGGGATCACGTGACATATTGTGAGGACGGAAGTTTCATGCGCGTTGCCACAGGAAACCAGAGACACAAAATTAAGGCGTGGATATGCGCAAATATTGAGTGTAATCAAGTGGAGTTGACGTCTATCTATTAGTACGTTGGGATCAATAATTTGTGGCAACTAAAATAACAAAACACGGCCTATCCCATCAATTCCAGAGCTGAGTCCGTTCTACTAGGAGGAGATAGAGGCTGATAGGATGAGATGTGTAGTTTACACAAAATGAACTAAAATGTGCATTTGGAGTAGGTTGGCTACTGCCCCAGAGACAGGAGTCCGATCGACTGGGTTTTATGGTTTAGATTGACTAGACGCCATACAGGGTCTGAAAATTACAGACAGGCGCCAAATGCAATGAGAAAGAAATGATGTTGGACCACCGTGTCGGACGAATGGACTGCTGTTTTTGAGCATGCACAGGCGTAATCTGTCCTCCCGAGAGTGCTTTTTGAAATTACTGCAAGCTACTGCATCAATAATCACTGACTATCTGACTAACTCCAATGTCTAAATGACAAACTGCTAAAAGCTCGTGCAGCCAGAGCCAACTTTTGGTTGATTTTCTCCCTCTACTTCTAGTTCGTTTGCTCATGCGTTATCTGTGTTCCGATTGTGTTCTATCCGGTCCGAATTAATGCGTAGAAAATTCGTTTATTTCAGCTGTTTCCGAATTCAGAGCTAGACCTTGTTTCATTTGTAGTGGCGAGTACGTAACTGTAGGTATTCTATAAAACGTTACTCCCTTTTACATATTCAGAGAATAAACTAGTCAACCTGTCGAATGTCATGTGCCGCGTATTATATATTCCATTCCATCCTATCCTCATAGTCACTATGTAACTGTCTGCGCGGGCTCTAATCATGAGATCTAGGGCGAAGCGGTACTAAATTATTCCTCTACCAGATCGGTGATGCCCATAAATTTATCATATTCCCTATCTTAACCGACAGAGCAACGAGCCCGTGGTGCACTGGTAGAGTGGCAAACTCCATGACCAAAGGGCCCGGATTCGAATTTCAGGGGTTCCAAGCCTTGAGGTTTTGGTATGACTGGCTGATACGTCTTTCCAGCCCGAAGTGGCCCTTCTGGTTTTCCTTTGCTTTGTTGCATCCATTCCATATACATAAACATATTTAAAATAAACAAGAATTACAACGCAGATATAGAGGATGGAGTAGATCTTTAATTTTAACTTTTAAAGATTCTGAACTACGTTACCGTATACGCTTTTTCTACCAACGGTACTAGAGTAACAGGCTGAACTTCACTCCAAAGATTTTAATTGTATTTAGCTCCCAAGCGCCAGTTTTGAGGAAAGTTGACATTTATATCTTGAACGCGAGTTCAATTTTGTTACTGTTGCCCACTAAAGCGGCTGAGGTATGATTTTTCACAAATATTGAATCCGAAAAAATAAACGTTCTCGTCGTCCTACTTTGAAAATTGTCTCTTTTGTCGACAAGTCAGAGTTTATCAGATTACATCTCAAATACATATTTCGCTCATTAGATGGTAGAACCTGAAATATTCTGCACTTTCTAATAATAATTGGAACACGTTCATAGGAGAGGTTATAACAGATAAGTTCGAGATTTTTTATTTTGAAACCGTGCAAAGTTGCCGACTATACCTTTTCGACCATTTTTCTCATTCTGTGGAACAATATTTTCGCTCATCAGACATGTAGAGTCACCAAATCATGAGAATACTGTATAGGATGAATAGCGATTGCTTTCTAGAGATAACAAAAGCAGATATTTTGGAAAACATCTGTGTTTGTTTACATTCCTTCTCCTCAAGAAATCAGCAGAGTTCATCGATTGTGAAAATAGATGGCTAATGAACCATCTGGTTTTGTCAAAAAGGATTAAACAAATCTCTTAACCTTAATACGAAGTTATTTTATGTCAGCCTACTAGGAGTTTGCCATAGCTTGTTTTCTAAAGGTATGTATTTTTTCACATTTTGATGGATAATAGTCTTGTTTATTCATAAGTTCTAGTTACTTAGACGGCAGACATTAACTTTACGTGTCGATAACGCCATTTTTATGGCAAATTCATCACCATTGTTACGTTTCTTCAATTTCTTTGTCTCTCAGCCCTAGCCATTTTCCAAAGCGCAGTTTTAAGCCTATGCTTTTAGGTGTCAAAAACATTTACAGTAGGTGGCAAAGCTCGTGAAATACGGGCTGAGAATATTAATTAATATTTTAGCAGGCTATGACAGTTTAAGTTAAATTGCAACTGTGCTTAGAATGTAAACTACATCAAAGGTACATCCAGCCCGTCAGGAGGATGGATTTTGTGGCCAAAAACCTTTCCTGTTATTTTTTATCGAGAATTTATACCTGTTTAATTTGTACCTTATATTGTTTAAGAGTTCTCGGAGCATTCATAATTAGTACTACTTTTACAGAAATTTACGTCCTAGTCCAATATTTCCATTTCAAGGAATGGCGTTATTTACTTTGAATTACTCTTTCTCGTTGCTCTATTCCTTTACACCTAGCTTGCTGTTGCATCCGGCTTTAATGCTACAAATTCGCTTGTTCCCACTTGAGCAAAATTCCGTGCGATTTTTGCTCTTCGTAAGACTGCATTTATTAATCATATAATTCGTTTAATGATTCACTTTATATGTGTCAACAGAACCATAAACTATATGCAGCTGCTCACATACTTAAATACTAATTTCGACGCCTAACAGACGCAAATCCTTAAAATATGGCAAATATCCCTATGTGAGTACAAATTTTGAAGGAGACTTAATTTCCTGATGTAATGACGCCACCCAAATTTTTCTGAGCATTCTGTCAAAAGATTGATCGAATCGAAAGACCATAAAAAAGATCCACACTACAAAAGCTGTCATTTTCCAGCGAATGCCATTTTGTTGCGAATATCTAGGAAGATCCTCACTCTAAAGCAGTCATAACAGGAAGTGCCATAGCGTTATGCCACGACTTAGTGCGCTGAGTAATCGTTTCTAGCCGAGAGAAAAGTTTAAGACTTAAGTCAATGTTTCGCGAGTTTCGTCACCTACTCATACTCAAAGACTGTCCTTATACCCTCTCATACTTTCCGTTTCATCGCCCCCTCCTTTCCGCAGAATGGTTTCACTCCGCTGTACATGGCAGCCCAGGAGAATAATTTAGAGGTTCTGACTCTGCTGTTGGCCAATGGAGCTAATCCAGGCATTACTACTGACGACGGCTTCACGCCCCTCGCCGTGGCCATCCAACAGGGTCACGAGCGCGTTGTGGCTGTCTTGCTGGAGAGCGATGCTAGAGGCAAGGTCTGTCTGCCCGCCCTTCACATTGCCGCCAAAAAAGACGATGTCAAGGCCGCCAGCCTGCTGTTGAATGGAGATGTGAATGTGGACCACCAATCAGCTGTAAGCCTTCTTTTTTTCCTCTTTATGTGCAGGACGATGAGGCAGAGTGAATATAACTAGATAATTGAATTGTTTCTCTCCAGAGATCCTTATAACACTTGAACCTGAGAGTAGGAATGTTCTCAGTTTGGTGAATGCATGCGAAGTGCAGACGTTTGAGATCGTTAATGTGACTTTGAATTTCTACTTTTTAACCTTTGATCAGTGCGTTTCACGGTCGTATATCATTCGAGTCGTTGTTCGTTCAAAGAAAAAGCGCAGATTTCGCCCACTTTATGCTTAGGCACTATGACTTAAGATTATTTTTTGCATGCATTAGTCTTCAGTGGAAAGCAAACATAATCTTCAGGTTAAATTTGACTTCGAATACGGCAAGACACGGAATAATAAACCCTTGGTAGTACAAGTGGCCTCGTTGTCAAACTACTAACCCTCCTCATAACCGAATCCTTATCTAACTTAAGCGTTGTCACAAATAATTTTTAATTTTTCCTGCATATACCTCCGTTTTATAGCTTTCTAAAACCCTTTTGATGGTGTTACTGCATTTCGGACACAAAACTAGTTGATAGTAATACATTTCATCGGACCATAATTATGGCCACCCAACCACTGAAGTGTTCCGTCTAACTCCCTATGTTGACTAAAAAGCGAAGTTTGTGGTTATATTTATTTTTGATGTAAATGCGTTGCGAATTAGTTTTAAGAAGTCTCTCTGGTTAGGGTTTTTGTTCTTACATTCCATTTTGCTTTATCCTTCCGGTGCCAGAGTTGCTTTCGAAGAGCCGTACTACAGTCCGAAATTTCCGTTTAGTACTCAAAGTAGCTCAGTAGGAACCCCGTAGATAATTCTGAAGTTTTAATCTCTTCTTAAAAAAGTAATCAAATAAGAACCCTCCCTTTAACTCATTTCTCCTGTACATATTTGGCGACAAGTTATATGACCGTCGCATAGGTCTGCCTTCATGATGTGATGACGTAACACAGTACTGAAGAATTTTATTGAAGATTAATGAGTGATGACTTACTGGGAAGTTAGGAATATTTTTTATGTTGATTTGCCGATAGCAGATGTGGTAAGTAAAATGGGAATAGACTTCCACTCTACTATTCGAATTTGTTTGAGTTGCCCATGCATGGTACATCACTTGCTTTCTGATCCCGCCATTTTCTGATATTTGTCCGTTTCCGAGCTAAGAAACGCTTGCAGTACCCTAAGTGAACATTTGGATACAAGGGAGCGTTGACTTAATATTAAATCAGTTTTTGTTAACGCATGTATGGTCTTGGTAGCTTAGTTTTGAAGGCTTTTTAATCACTTCGAGCACTCGCCGTAATAGTGCCAGTGCTAATTAAATAACCTATATGTTATTTATTGCATTATCTATTAAAGTATATTCTCGGCTCAAATAGCCTGGGAGTTGAAGCAGAGTCCACAAAAATCGAGCGTACACCGGCTGAACAGAATAATTTTTTCGCAAGCAGCAATTAAATAGAGTCCTTGGTTTACTTATGAAAACCAAACATTTAGACGAACCCAAAGTCAGCGGATGGCTCGCTAACGACGATAAAGTCGTAGGAAGAAGTAGATGCGATCGCTGGAATAAGAACTTTATTCGCCTGATGCATCTATTTCTTCTGAGCTATTTCCTGCAACTCCCAATTTCACTAATGTCAACAAAGTCACAACTGAACATCCTGATCTCTCTGGTCTTCGTCGGTGCTCGTTACATTTAACTGCTGGACACAATAGGGCTGTTTGTGTGTGCTCTAGATCGAGGTTTAGAATGCAGCGGCCGAAGAATGTGTCTTAAACGGTTCGATTATCGACTGTCCTTCGATATAAGTTCTATCATCGGCTATCTCACGGGCATCCCTATCATATTTTTTATACAATATGTATGGGTTTACTTGTCGCACTGAGTTTTTCTGTTATTAACCGATCCCTTTGTTAGTACCAAATTCCTCCAATA
>UYRU01044453.1:2209-12911 GCA_900617775.1 Dibothriocephalus latus | reverse complement strand
TAAGACAGTCAAACCTCTCGCTTTATAACTATAAAATGTAATATCAAAAGTAAATATGTTATTATGGAAATCATGTTCGAAGACCAGTGTTACAATCAAACAGTTTGCTAGATGGACACAAATAAATTAGAGATTCAAAGTTAGCTTCAGTATGCGAACAGCGTAGTTAGTTTTAATATTTCGCGCTTGAGGCTATGTTATAACTTGAGTTGACCCAATTGTGAAAATATTCAGGGCGTTCGGCGGCATTTCAACCCGCATAAAAGAGAAGGCCTTCGCCGTTAGCCAATGCTCTAATCACTTGAGCTACAAACGCTCCACATCACGCCATGAATTTAATCACACTTGGGTCGATTTTACCCACCCAACTTTACCGCTCGTATGGAATCCACCAATACGAAGCAGCTTGCGACCTGTTAATCCGAAGTCAAGCGCTACGAACACCGAGCCATGAGCGCGTTGTTTTGCCGGTTTTTTCGGGAATATTGAAATTCGTTGATCAACGCTCACTGATCGAGAGTGACCCCCAAGGCAGAACGGGACGAGTGAGTTTCGCTAGCGATCAGTGAGCTTTCATCAAAGAATGTTAATATACGTCACATGTTAGAACATCGGATTTCTGATCGAAAGGTCGCGGATTCGATCCTCGGGTAGTGCACCACCTAGGTTTGAGTGCAGCCGGATGACGGCGACTAGTAGGCCATAAATGGCCATTCCAGTCTTCTGGCAATATTAATCTGCCTACATTTCACCCCATTACAAATGAGGGGTTGGTGCAAAATGCATAGTTTTACGACATTAGCCTCTGAAGTATGGGCACTCAAAGAAGGGTTAGTTATCTGAGCTTCAAAAATCTGATGAGAATAAATTAAAGTTTGGAAATCTCTCTATTCAATGGACTGTAAGGATCCCCCCAATTTGATTTTATACTGCAGCATACGTAATATTTACAGGGCATGTTGTTGTGGGAGCCTTACATCATGACTCGAGCGGAGACTGCAAATACTTCTCCGTTACCTAGTGAGATCCACATTTAAGCTTATATGGGTGATTCAAAATAGCGATTTGCAGTTCGGGAGGTGTATAATAGCCTAGCGACTATATCCTATTAATTAGGCAGCCCATGGGGATACATCGACGTTCTTAATTGTAGTCCTTTAAGTAGTGTCCAAATGTGAATGCAAAAAAGCCATACAACTATTTAGATAACATCGCTAGACGACTATTGTCGTTTGCAACCAAAGTAGGTCGTCGTTTAGAGGCCACATTTTCAAAAGAATGCCGCATTTCCATTAAGGTTATCCTTGCCAAATAAGACGCTTAAACAGCACTTGACCTGCGCAGGGCTGCGTAGGAAGATTCTATCTTCCGTATGGGAGCTGAGACAGAGACAGGGCGGGTTTATCCACATTTTGGAAGTATATCCTGATAAAACCTACTCAGCGGCATCGTTAACACCAATTTTTGTACAACGCCACATGAAGAACTTCCAGTAAAGTTTGCCCCAGTGTGCTTCGGCGAAATTGCTGTTAGTAAGGACGACTTTCATTGTCGCGTAAATAGGATACGAGAATGGGAACGCCCAGCTCACTTAAAATAGATGGCCTTCATATGGCTTTAACCTAACACTAACCCTGAGATAAGACTAAACGGGAAGCTTTACTTTAGTTCTAAGCCTACTCTAAACCCTAGAGCCATGACGAATCCAAACCTTGACCCTGAACATAATCCTGACCCTAAACATTAAGTCTTATTCTAAATTCCCAGGCATTTGGCGGACAGCCATATGTGTTGTGGATGTTTCCTGTTCCTATGCCCTTTTAAGTTGGCTAGACAAGTCATCCTTACCATTATATTGCTCCCTTGACACACTATGAGGGTTAGTTTATCAGCAAACGATCAACCATTTCCAACTAGTCTAATTAAAAAGCAGGATTTTCCACGCATAACAATTAGCCTTCCACTCACTGCATACTCGCTGTTTTCATAATGAGCAGCTCCGAGTGTGTGAACGCATGTTAGTTTTTCGTCTTGCTATTCCCTACTTACGATTATTTTGTCAAGTTAACTTTCATGCAGTTGATACAAAAAAACTCAACTGGGTCTAAATCATCACTTCATCTAAAGCAGGCAGCTGGTTGGGAGATTCGCTGTCGAGAGAATAAGATCGAATAAGCCAACTTAACAAGTGAAAAATAAGCTAAGTGTATAATATCAAATCATTTGACTGAAATGCAGGCAAAATGGACTCCGACCTATGATTTAGCCTACAGAATATGGAGCAGTCTAAAAATATAATTCCAATTATGATAGGATTCAACCCGAGGGCAACTGTTAGCATGAAAAATGGTTCGTTGCCCTTTTTATAACGGAATTAATAGTGGGTTCATATGAATCGTCACGTATGTAAATAAAACACATCTATTTATATACTTCGGGAGGTAATTCTAAAGGAAAAATGAGTGTCTGATAAAAGAAGATAGCGAAATTTCGAAGGAAAGCTATAAGCTTAGTTAAATGTTCGCGAGAACATCTGAACAATCCGATAGTATGTCTAGAAACAGTTGCGCCAAAGTTAATTAGCGGTCCATTCTACAATGTCTGACTATAAGTTCTCACTTTGATTGGGGTTGGAAAAATACCGAGCAACATTTTGCTGCAGACCTTTCTGACGATGAAGACGGTGGCAGAAAAAGTATACATATAACAGCATAGTATACTCAATGGCATGTGCATAAATGTGTTAGAGGGGAAGGATTGTAGGAATTCAGTGGATAAACCAGCATGATTTACTCAGGATGTCTTTTCCTATCTGCAATTGCCAACTTCCTTTCCACTTTTACCTTCCCTCTTCACTGACTGCAATTACTGACCGCGACTTAATCCCATAAGTTGATGTTTGAAGTAACCATTCCGTGCCCTAATTGGATGACAAGCCAATTCCATATTTGAGTGGGTTGCTCAGTGAACGAGTTCACATAACAGCTAAAGTATAACCTTCTTTCCACTTCCCTATAATTAGTCTGGTTTGCTTTGTAGGGCCGGAAGACATGATGGATTGGGGTTTCGGTAAAGTATTTTTTTGCAAACCGGAATCAGTGACCATTCTCGTGTCGTACCTACCTGAGGGAAGTACCCCAAGCACCGTATCCTACACTAGCTGGTATAGACATCGTCCATCGTATAACTTATGTCCTGAACGGGGGAGGTTCGTATGTAATTAAGTCACAGACTTCCATTTTAGCTGCAATAAAGATACAAACAGCATCAATGACCATTTTATCCACCTAATATGATTATTTTTCTGTAACAGAATCGCTGGTCATAGTTACTAAAATTCCGCAGTGCTTTTATCCATAATTTTCTTTCCTGCATTTCGTGAATACCAAATTACAAAGCTTTTGGCAATTTTATTTTTCCAAAAAGCTGATCCATGGAGACGACATACAAATTTCTGATCTAGGATAAAGTGTGACAATCCACTGGATATATTGCAGCCCTATTAGAATGAGTTTCAAAGAGGACATATCTGCAGTTAAGTACTAATCTTGACGTACAATTCTTTCACAAGATATAATTTTTAGTCAAAAGCTACACACTATTCATGATATTTGTTGCACTCGATTGTCTCACATATTTTCTTCTTAATATGAGAGAAGTTTGCAATTTCTACGCATTCTGCTCGTTTTTTAACCAAACGCTTCGATGGAATACGCTTATAACAGTGCTCAATGATTTAGCCCAAGAAGATATCCTCGGATAAAGCCACCTGACGACAGTTCGACGACCACTCTCGACGATGTCCACCACGAGCTTCAGCATGCTGAAGGCAGATGCGTTGACTATGGTTGAATTGTATTGAAAGTAGACTCGCTGGATCTACCCCACTCCCTTACCACTCCCACACCTGTTTCCGAAGTCAAGACAAAAGTCGAGAAGACGGGAAATAAAGGAGGGCACAGCCGGCTGGCGCGACCAACAGTCAGTACGCAAACCAACACCACACCTTGCTAGGTAGGCTACCACGTGCGCGGGAGCGCCATAAAGGCCACATGAAGAGGGAGCCATTGCAGCCTGACTTTCAGCCCGCCAGTCAACCATTCCACATAATAGGGGACATGCTTGGCTGACTGCGGTGTCCTAATTATCCCGTCAGTTGGTAGCCCTCCAAGCCGCGGCTTTTAGCGCATCGTGATAGCTCCGAGTGCGCCAGATTGTTTATAGTGAAGAAAGTAGTGCACTGAGGATTGACCTCACTCACTCTCCCACCACCAGCAACAAGCCACCGCCTAGCTGATCGGTCGCCCGGTGTGGGATTGGCGCATTGTTAGACGGTACCGGAGAACCCATGCTGCGCACTCGACAGCCCGACCTGGTCCGCTTGACGCACATCCGGATTAACTTTACCTGGGGATTAGAAGGAGCCGACACCCCTTGACTCCCAGTGTCACTCATCAGCCACTTCACATACAACACACACTGGGCTGATGGTGTACCCAATAAATGCGTCAGTTGGCAGTGTCTTCAGTAGGGGATCTTCAGGGCGTGCTAAACCTTTCGATGGAGGAGCTTGCGTTAATGATAAAAAGCTAGATTGAAGGTACAACTGCTGTGATTATGACTGTGGTTAATAGGGCTACTAACACTATCAACAATAAGATCAATAGGATTGCAAACGACAACAAGTGGCAGATAAAAAAACCGATGTTGCCTAAGAGCTAGTACTAAGTTACTGCTGTTAGCAATATTATTCTAATACCACTGATGATAGTACCAGTACTCATACTTAGTAGTGCCAGTACAGAAGACGTCATGATAAAGTCCAATAATGTGGGTGATTTTGCAGACAACTTAAGTAAGGTTAAGTTAAGTAGTACTGGTTATACGAACGCCAATAGGATCAACAGTACTAAAAATGAAAACAAGGAGAAAATAGCAAAGTTGATATTGTTAGAGAGCTAAGTCTAAGTTATTGCTGTAAGCAATAGTATTTAGATACTAGTGGTGCCAATACCAGTAATCATACTTAGCAGTGACATCGTAGTACAAATATAATAATGTAGATGATTGACAGATAAATTCAACGAAACAGTATGCAACGTACCTGAAGAAACATACATACATACGCACCTTGAGGTTCCCGGTCTGTTTGAAGACGGATCCTTATCTTGGTGATGGCGAGGCGATGAGTGGATGGGGCTGGAGCTGGTGGGGGGGAGTGTAGGATGTGCTGAGTGTGTCCACTTCCCGGTGAATATCGCTGTCGATTATGCGCATGTCACCTAGTAGGCGCATGTGATGGATGAATGCGCGGGGGCAGTGTGGGCAGTGAAGACGGTGGTCGCCTCTATGTGACGGTGTTCCGGGCACTGGTTCACCATGCCCTTTGCGATGGATTCGCAAGTGACCCACTACGCCGCTGTGTGAAGTGAATGTGCAGTGGAGCAGATTAGACTCGAGCCCCCAGTGCTGGTATATGGTTTAAATGTGATGAGGAGGGTGGTGACAGGCGGTGATGCGTCGGAGGAGGTGAGGCTGCAGTAAGGTGGATGGTGTTGGCGGATGATGACAGCGATGTATCGGACAGCTGAGCTTCTTGATGATGGTCGTCGTCGTCGTCGAAGTGCTGGACACAGCGGGGACTGTTAGAGTGTTCGACGCCGTAGAAGTGGATACCATCGGAGGGACGGTAAATTGCGTCCGGAGACCACCGACCAAGCCGATACGTGTACGGAAGGTGCGTTGACATCGCGGACAGTTTGGAAGGGCCAGGGCATTGACAGCGTGCTTCCGTTGGAGTTAAGACTTTCGAACCGTCCTTTTTGCCTTGACAATTTATATGGCTTCGTATATAAATGCACCAGTTTTTACCGTCCTTTGCCAAGCAGATTGGTTCTGCACGAGTTCTGACTAGGTCGATTTCAGGACGCTTCAGGGAGTTCTTCAGAATTTCCTTGTAGTGCCTCTTTTCTCCTGCTTTGCGGCGAGCATCCACCGCAACATCACCGTAAAACAGTCGCTTTGGTAGTCGTTGGTCGTCTATCCGTACCAGGCGGCCGTTCAATCACAGTTATTTCTGCCTCAGCATGGCCTAAATGCTGACAAGTCCAGTCTTCTCAAGGACTTCCGTCTCGGGATCGTGTCCTGCCACGTCAACTTCAGTATTCGGTTAGACCAGCTGAGATGGAAATGGTTTAGCCTCCCAGCTTGGTTAGTGGAGACGATCCAAGTCTCCGCTCCGTGGAGGAGGGTTATGAGGAAGCCGGCCTTGTAAATCTTCAGTTTCGTGGACAACTGGAGATCGTGACGGCTCCACGTGGAGGCTTGAAGCCGGCCGAAGGCTTGACTGGCTTTGGATATCCGACAAGCAATCTGGCCGTCAATTCTGGTGTTGCGGGATAGCGTGCTGCCATGATAGAAACAACAAGACAACATAACGGACGATGCGCCGATTCGGCTGTTCGCACAAAATATGTTTGGAGGGATAATCGCGAATAGCAGTGCCTGCTGCTGGCTGCCTACATGTCTCGTCACCAACGGTGCATGGACAGGTGATAGAAACCGGTAGTAGAAGAAAGCCTGCAGGCCAAACAAAGTCAGTGTTCAGAGCTAATTAAGGCAGAACGAATCAACAATAGAAGTAGGCTGTCATCGTAGGCGCGTCGTTGTAGACGTGATCTATGTTGCTGAATACTTGATGAGGTCACATTAGCAGACACTGTGCCGTTAAGATCTGCAGTAGCCATACAGAAACGCTCTCACGGCGTGCCGGTTAATAACGCTGATGCAATAGGGGTCGGTAATCACCCTAAATTTACAACACGCCTGCCGACCCTACAAAGGGTAGCGAGGTAACAGACGTTGTCAGCCGGCTTTACGGTTCCGGCCCCCCGTGGATACTAGTAGCGGTTTTTATCAACCCTGGCCAAAGGACAGATATCTGCCTGACCGACTTCAAGAGGATGCAGTGGTCTGCTGTGTGCGCTTGCTCCGCGGGTTCACTAACGGGATAATTAGCTTTCCTATCCTTCACAGATGCTCCTTCTTGATGTCATAACTAATTCGCCGTTTACATACAAGCCGTCAACGGCTGGGATTGCAACTCAATGCCAGTGAATGGTACGGCAATGACTCGAAAATGTGAAGAATCAGTGCTGTCGACACAAGCGAATATGCAATTCCCAGGAAGTAATGGAAAAGAAGTAGATGTGATTGTTGGCACGACCATTTTTTACTCGCGCGACGTTTCGAAATCCGTTGTGAATCAATCATAGGGGCAGTAACAGAAACGGGTGATTCATACACAGGGACTTGCAGTGTTTATAGGATACAGTCACTACGCCACTGCACACTTATGATAATTACTGGTTTCCATATCGAGGATAATTGCCCGCTTGTGCGCTAATTGTTTGATGGCCGGCATGCGGGCCATGACTGGCTGAACTTTCACCACAAGTGGGAGAAATGCGTGTGATGATTGCTCGGCCATCTGACTCCTTGGTGCTGGTATTAGTCGACACGTAGCCCTGTGCGTTCCCCAAGTGATGACTTGAATGACCAAATTAATTTCCAACACCAAATATGGATTAGGCAGGTCGTTGCTCTTGTTTATAGACAGGGGGCCCGTGAAAGATGACTCAAGTAACTCGTAACGCACACGACTGTCCCCTGCCCCGAGAATGTTGGCTTTATGAAATGTTAATATGCGGCCGGGTCTTGTCGAATGAGCCGCAACTTGAAACTTGGCCTCATTTCTCCGCACTGCTGCCGCAGGTAGCCGGTACACACACAAACAGGATGAGCAACAAAATCGCACCGACTCCAAATTTTTGTGGGTGATTCCGAACTCCAGAAACGTCTTCGAGACCGTCAGACGCCTTTACGCGCCACTTGGAGGCGGAATCGCACACCGGCCGGAGGCTATCACAAGGCGTCTGGTAATCAAATCAAACGATGCACTGCCATTGTAAGAAGCATCTGGAGTCATCTACAGGATCTGGTGTAGTTGCGGGCAAGGCAACGACGTCGGAGAAACTGGAAGACTTCTCAAGACGCGAATTACCGAACACACAGCACTAGTGCGCAGAAGTGGCATCAATTCTCAAGTTGCGTCGCATTCGAGGAGAATGGTATGAGTCGCAATCTACGTCAGTCACGGTTCACGGGTCCCCAGTTTTTAAACAAGTGCAACGGCCTGCCCAATCCATATTCGATGCTGAGGCTCGATTTGGTCAAATCAAGTCATGCATTGAGGAACGCAAAAGCTAACGCGTCGTCTAACGCCAGCACCAGGGCACCAGATGGCCGAGTTGTCATCACGCTTAATCCCCCCACGTGTGATGAAAGTTCAGCCAGTCGTGGCTCACGCGCCGGCCATCAAGCAATTAGCGCACAAGCAGACAACTAGCCTCGATAGGGGAGCCATTAATTGTCACAAATGTGCAGTGGCATAGTGACGGTATCCTATCCTATCCTATAAACACTACGCCTATGGACTTTAAATAAACTGATGTATACCGCGAACAGAGATTAATTTCTCAGGAAATTAAAAAGGGTGAACACAGCGAGTCCCTGTGTACGAATAACTCGTTTCTGTTATTGTCTTTAATGCTTGATCCACGACGGATTTTGAAATGTCATGCAAATAACAAATTATTCTGTGAGTGATCACGTCTACTTTTTCTAAATAAGTACTGTCTGTAGAAAGAGGACTCAGCCAGAAATCCCACTTATAACGAATTAGTCTGCTCAAACATAGCACATACTAGGGAAGAGAGATCGTGGCCAGTTGTTTTTTTTTGGCAGACCACAAACCGGATCATTATTCTTCAGGAAAGTCCTGCTCATTTCACTCGAGAACGTCGGTCAGGTCCTGGTGACTGATTCGCGGTTTAACAGTTAGCGTCTGCCCTCCTGATTGCTGCTGCGTCCAAAGTGACAGGCCAGTCCATCCATCATAGTTGCTTCGTTTGCAACCGCACCAGGTAGGCTAGAGAACTCCAAGCTTCTTTTGTGTGACGTGGCCGGTGGTCTTGCCGTATGTGCCACCCCAACTGCAAGTGACATGAGAAGGCTGATGATGGCCTGCACTTAACGATGTATCAGGGAACGTCATTATTTGTTGTATCCTCACTGGGCGCGGAAGCTTTTACACGAACCGAATAATGAGTCAGGCGTAGATTCTGTCGGCAAACCCTGCTTTCCGCGGCAGTACTGACCTGTTGTCATGATGTTAACTATCCACGTGTATGGGGAAATCCGAGCACGAACAGGCAGAGGAATTTGTTGTGAGCAATCGTATAGTAATAGTTTGTCATACTGCAATTTGTTGCTGTCTCGGCACTATTAGTTTAAATATGTGTTCAAAAATGTCTGGCTAAGAGAATTTTTATTTGAAACAGCTGAATCCTTTCCATTAAATCTCTTTAAGAAGGCTGCCTCTTCCGCTAGTGTCCGTAATGGAAAGTCTTTAATGACATTTTGTAAAGAAGTTTAAAAAATGTCAGACTCTATCTTGAAATCCAAGCACATTATTTTCACAAAACGGATCGGTTATGGATTTTTGTATTGTTCTTCCCTGGATGTTGTCTGGTTATTTCGTAGAACTTTTGACCGGATATTATGACTACGGGCTAAGTCTGCAATCTGCACCAACTTCTGTATTCCGGCGAAAAATTGGTCGGTGTTTGCGGATATGCAAACACCGATCGCTAGCGCAACTTTCTCGTCCCGTTCTATTTCGAAACTCGCTCTTGACCACTGCTAGCAGTCACACGGCGGCTAGTAGTATAAGCAAAGACAGGAGAGAAGGGAACGGCTGATGACGGCTAATGAGACAGAAATGGTCACTCATCAGCCCAATTTGAGTATTCTCAATTTTAGGCACGATTGCTTTCCCGAAAATCAACTTTCATCGACTTAAATAGTTGCAGGCAAACTTAATGTGTTGGGGGGACTTTTGAAAATGTGCCTTCTGCTATCAAATGACCCACAAAAAATGCAGCATGGAAAAGCGGTCGTAATGCATGCAAAGCAGTTCTCGTCGCTGACATTTCGCTCTCTAGGCGGTCAGATATTAATTTTAGTCAGTAGCGCCACAAAATCCTAGCATAGGCTACAAAATAGTCTCTACGCGCACTCGCACCAGCCTTGTTAACAGTTATCTCCCTGCTTCGCAAAAAACAGCTACTTAGCTAAGTGCAGACTTCTCGGGGCACATAGCAGACTAAAACATTACTAAGTTTATGCTTTCCGCTGGAAAATAAGCTGGCCCTGCCTTAGAGCTCTCGCCACACCATCTCTGTCTCTCCCGAACACTAGGGAACTTTAGCAGTCATTTCCGAGGACAGATTATTTTTTGCAAACGTGCAACAATTTTATGACTCAGCCAATCGTACACAGTAGGAAGACCACCCTGCCGCTTTTTCGAAAGTCTAAGTGAACTTATTAAGCATTAGGAATTGAACAAGTAAGTCTCGTCGGAAAAATCGATGCTTACTCGCGAATTTTCACGTTGGTAACAACGATACGTCGTCCGATGAAATGAACGGGGAAGAAAGTGAGATCGTCCGAGTAAACCAGTTGGAGCGACCGGACAGATACCGACGGACGGAAAACTGATGTGTGAGAGGAGAGGTAAGAGGGAAAGAAGCGTTAGGACTCTCTGTGTTGGAGGGAAAGGGGGGGGTGCTTTTTCACTGCA
>UYRU01044450.1:7428-17999 GCA_900617775.1 Dibothriocephalus latus | reverse complement strand
CGAAAATATTACAATGCATACAGGGGTCTATATAAATGCATACAGGGGTAAGACTATCAGTTTGCTGAGGCCTAGTACTTCTCAAAAATACAAATTCATTTTTAGTATAATTATCTGCTCATATAATTCTTTACCATACTGAGTGCAAAAGTACCAGGCAAATCTCTAGACACGTGTTTCGGCCCACATACTTACATCAAGTTTCGGTCTGTGTCTCTAGACCTCTCCAAGTTCGCAACTAAAAGCTGAAGAAATTTAAAAGCTACAATTTCAAAACAGAAGTATCTGTTAGAAAGCAGAGAGGGACTGTCAGGAGCCGGAATCTTCCAATTTGTCTGATGCAGCGGCAGTCTATTGGCGAAACAAGAGTCTGGGCCTTCAGTTAGTATCTGTGTTGCCAATTTGGTAAATAAGTACATAAGTTTTACTGTCCTCTGCCCTATGGTATTGTCGGCAAAGATAAGGGAGACTGAAAGGGCTATTTCTGGCTTATTAGCCGTTGTCGGCCAGTCATACCTACCCCAAAATGTGCACCACCCGCGCCTCAAAATTGCGGCTTGATCTAGTGGCTCAATGTTGAGAGCGTTAGACGCTGATAAAAGGCGGTCACGAGTTCTAGCCTTGTGGGGTGGACCACTTGAGGTTGGGTATGACTGGCTGACGAAGGCTAATAAGCCAAAAAATTGCCATTCCAGTCACCCTTGTGTTTGCTGTGAGTATCATCTGCCTAGACTTCTAGCCACTGTGCGGCTTTTGTTAAGGTCCGAGAAAGTAGACCCAGTTCCGTTAGCGATCGGTGAACGTTCATCAACGAGTACTATCTACCTGTTTGCAGCCTGTGAGAATTATTCAGTTTTTCCACATTGGCTGGCGAACATCGGCCAAATATTTGCATGAAATTTCGATCTTTAGCTGTATACTCTTAAGCAAGACTATCTACTCCGAATTCAAAATATATGTCTGAGGAAATTAAAACGCTACAATGCCATCTGCGTATATTTTACTTGACCTTCAACTATCTTTCTGTTTACCACACAAAAGGATTGATAGACCAGAATTTATCGGGCTCTGCATACCGCATCACTTAAAGTGAAGGGCAATGCTGAATAGGGACTCCCTATTTTAGGAGTTCACTGTTAGTAATGCTGACATACCCATCTTTATTTCATTTTTCCTCTATTTTGTTTAAACCTCATTAGCTCATGCACTGCAAGAAACCATCCAAATCTCCAGCGGTTGGATTTTTATAGTTAGCTCTCATAAGGAAGAATTTGTGTGATAACAAAGTAACAGTCAGCTCTCTTGATCTTCAAAGTTATGAAATATGGATAACCTACATGAAAGTCGTAAATTAAGGGAAGCATTCGAAATGCTGACTACTTAGTATATGGTGCACTGCCTTGATAGGAAGCTAAAAGTTATTTTGGGTGCCCAATATATTTAACTTAATTTTTATCAGAAAATCACATATTGATCATTTACAAGATGAGCCGTAAAGGCAGAACAAATCTCAATTAGAAATAAGGCATTTTACCAGGCAATAATTGCTACAGTAAAATAATCTGTACCCTGCGGAAATTTGTCGATAAAACACCTTCACTGTAAAGTAAACTTGCAATTTTAGCTTATTTTTAGCCTTGCAATTAATTGCGGTGGTTGATTACCGTACTCGAGGAAATAATCTTTCTGAAAACTGTTAAAGAAATTGAAAATTAACTGTTGTATCAGTGTCGAATTCTGCCAAAGCCAGCGATTTTTCCCTGAATGGCTGAAATGAATTATTGAAATCTGCAAAGGAATATTAGTTTAAAATGAAGCTACTCTCAACAGAATGTTAATGACATTTAGAACCAACAGACACATCCATGTTTTAAATACAATTTCTGCGGTCTTAAACAGTCTACTATTGATATCATTAGAACTCATTTGAGCTTAATCATCCGCATGAATTAGTTCTCAAATAGAACAAGTTAAAATATTCGGAAAAACAGATACTGGGAGGCTTAAACTCAATTAATTCGTTGACATAAATCTGGTAACCCCTGAAAGTATATTTGACGTTGCTAATGCTAATTCCTAAAGCTGCGATAGTTATTGGGCTTCTTTCTGCGGCCTAATATGTTCTAAAAACTGCTTTATTTTCTGTTCACTGGTAAAAGAACCCTTATTAGTAAAAAGCGAAAATATCTTCGGCATTCCTCGTGGCTTCTCTCCAAGCCAATATCACGAGATGACTGCGGCGCAGTTTTACAATTAAATTAAAATCTTCTGCGTCGACAAGCAAGAATCCCCGGCGGCGCATAATACAATTAGGCATCAACGCTACCCTGTTCCCCCGCCTGTATGCGCAAACGAATAAGACAAGGCCTAGTCAGTAGGGCTTTTTCCTACTGTCAACCGCAGTAGGAAGGAGTCGCTGGAGATCTTACTCACACCACCCAGCACATTGCGTCATCACAGAGCATTGATCAATTGCTTCTGGATTGCATAAGCCAGGCAACAGATGAGCATAGCAGGTCAGTAATTGACTGAAGCACCGCTGTGAAGCCGTGTGAAATCGATAACCAGACTGATGTGACTTGTAGCTTCTCGTCAGAAGTCCCCCCCCCTCCCCCTGCCCCCACCGGCGAGGACGTGCTCAGCTGCCGTGTGAGAGAAGAAAGGTGCGACGGGGATGTCTTTTATCAGGACGCACACGCAATGAATAAAAGTCAGGCGCGTGCCTAGCCTCACCAGTAATTAGCGACGCAAACAGTAAAAGTTGGTAGGATCTGTGATCCGTGCACTCATTCTGTCATGCAAATGCTTGCAGTTGGGGGACGCCGGTGCCCATGTTGTTCATGCTTCGAGAAGCCTGCAAAGTAAGTCCTTTGATGTGTAGTTTATATCCGATTTTGCCTTTTTAAAATGCGTATGTTTACAAGAACGTTTAGCAGCCAGTCTATTTTTCGCAGTAATCCACTCAGAGAGAACTCATTCTTGAATATTATTGTCAAATATTAATGATAATTATTTAATATTGTAGTATGATTCGTTAAATACCTAAAGCAGATGTTTCAGCTAATACTTTAAGGGAAACCGTTAAACTGAAATATCTGTTACATTTTTCTCTAACTTTCGTTTTCCAAATCGTCAACTTAAGGATACCTCCCAGGTAAGCTGAAATTTGTTGTTGATTATCTTTGCACTTGAATTGCTCGTATTGAAAAAAATAAACGTTTCCAATAAATATATAAACCAGTGGTTGTATACTCCAGTTATCTGATCTTTTCGAGCTTGCTGGTATTGCTACAACATATGAGCTAAATAAGAACACAACTTTATACTTTAAAATGTTTAACTGCAAGCGAAATAGTAACCTTTACTTTTAACTAATGGCAATTTCAGGCAAGATTCAGCGCTTTGATAATAAGTTATACAGTGCCACCTTCGGTGCCTGGAATTTTTTCTGAAAGTTAAAAAGAAATCGCATATCAACTAGTAAATTTGTAAAGTTCAAGTAACTAATCGAGCAAAAATGAGTCGAAAAACCAACAAGTTTGTACACTGTCAATATCAAAACAGTTTTCTGAGAACGGTCATCCCAGCAACCTACAACTGCTCAGATAGAGCGCAGAGACCTTACGGGGACAATAAACGGTTATTTTTAATTGCGTAATTTAAGCTACAACCTTCTTCGGTTATTGGTGGCTTTGAGCAACAAAAAGCTATTTATCTGTTCGATCTAATTTCGATAGAAAATTATAATGAACGTTTCTAATCGTTATGAAAACTCATTTGAATGCTCTTTTGTTTTTTAATACTTTTATAATTTCTTATTCGCGTGAGATGAGGGCTCTTTAATCACATTTTGTGAAATTTCGTTTTAATGCCACATGCAAGGGCACCAGTTATTTGATTATAAATTCTTCTTTTTTACTTGTTTTAGCGTACTGTCATATTTCCGTTGTAAATGCGTTCCCGTTTTATGGCAGGCACATCGCAGCAAAATTGTTTTTAATTATAATTTTACTTGTGTAATTCGGCTGGACCAAGCAAGTCCTTCAGATTTTAGGAAAAATGTGGTCGTCTAAAACAAAATGATATAAATGTAAACGTTCACGGATGTAATATGCAGATATTTTTATGAGTGAGTGAAAAGTAGTGCGCCGATGTCAAAATCCATTGAATGCAAAATTCGTCGTAGGTCTTTTGTCTTTTTTTGTCCTTTTGCAGAGGATAATTCAGATTACTCGTGTATTGATGTAATGATTAGGTAGAAGCAACATTTTCTCATATTATTACAAAATTTGGAATCAATAAATAGGTAACAGCAAAAACAAACTATCAAAGAGGAAACCGAAATCATGTTTATCGGTAAAAGCAACTAGTTGATGACGTCTTTACCACTTCTTAGATTGTATACTGCAATAAAGTATTCAGAATGATGTACCTCTAAAACTCTTCATGCCTATCAATTTTCCTTCCAAGGCCTAGCTCGAGATGCAGTTCCCATCAGGGCCATGTTCTACGCACAGTAAGGTAAGTTACTCCTAAGAAGTTAGTCATTTTAATATTTTAGCGTTTTCAGTGAAACTGGTTGCAAACTCATTTGCCCTACTTTAGCCGTTCTTCATCAAGGAGTCCCAAACGTCAGAGTCCGGCCAGATACAAGATCGGCAAAGAAGACGTATTGGAGTGCTGGATAATAACGTAAATAAGCCAAAACTCGCCATATAAGTAACCTATTTACTACTGGCACCATTTTGGCTGTAAATTGGTAGTTACCTTTCAGCTGCTATTGTTAGCTGACAGCCCTTATTTTCGAGAAAAATGCAAATGTTTCTTTGTCATTTAAGTGCAGCAGAAAACATTTAAGATTATGCTCGTATGCAAAATCTTTCCGTTTCTGTTAGTAACATAGAAATACAAGCGTACAGGTCAGTCCAACCTATTGAAGTTGGTGTCTGAACCATGATGAAACGGTTTACGTATAGTTCGGCTTTGCCCTAACGTCCGTTAAAATCGACAAAAGTTGATTGATATGCATCGCACAGTAAGAGCCTACCTAGAAGTCCACCTCTACGTAATATAATGTTTTTATTTCGAAACAATCACTTCAAAAAGCTTTATCCAACCACCATGATGGACACCAGCATTAATGACACATTATACTATTTTTGAAATTTTCCGTTTACATGGGAGCTTGATCCCTCACGGACATGCAGATTTAGTCTTCTAGTGGGATCATTCATCAGCACGGGACCCTGACATTAAAACTCCGTTTTATTTGTTTAGATGCTATATTTTCAATTAGCGAGTGAATAATGAATAGTAGCACGTCGATGCTAAAACCCATTAAGTGCAAAATTGCTAGTCGATCTTTAGTCTTTTTCCCCTTTTTGCAGAGAATAACTAGGAGTACCTGTTTACTTAATTGGTTATTAGGTCTAGGCAACGTTTTTCCATATAAGAACAATCGTTTGGAAGCATTATGTAGCTAATGGACAACAAAATATCGAGGACGAAGTGGTAATCATGTTTACCGGTAGAAGCATCTAGTCGTTGACGTCTATATCACTTCTTAGATTGTGTACTCTGTGTAATTATTCACAATGCTGTAAAATCCCTCTCGCCCATCACTTTCCTTCCCAAGGCCTAGCTCGAGATCTAGTTCACGGCAGGCACATGGTCGACGTTCAAAGCAGTAAGTTATTCCTAAGTGGGTGATTATTGTATATTGTAGCGTTTACCGTGAAACTCGTTCCCATTGCACTTGCCTTATTTTAGCCGTTCGGCATCTAAGAGTCCCAAACGTCGGAGTACGAGCAGAAACAGGAGAGTAAAGGAAGACGCATCTGTGATGTATATGTGCCCCAAGGATGTGCTAGCAAACAAGTAAGTTAGCAGAACGTACTGGACGTTCGCAAACAGCTACCCGTCTTGCAACGGTGTTAAGCCATTTCCTAAAATGCTACTGTACGGTTTGTAGTATCAGTAAACGTTATCTCTGCAAGAAGTCAAACAAGAGAGACCATTGCAGACGATATGTGCTTCCAGTGGTAACAATAAACACCAGATGCTCTCCTAAAAGGCTGCGTCGGTAGCATGCTTCTAAGGCTCAATTAGAACTTATGTTAAGTTAGTTGTTGACATTAAGCAAACCGGAAGTAATGCCCTTTTAGTATTTATGCAGAGACCACTGTTCATCTCACCATAAACTGAAGTGTTTAATTTTTTTAATAGAACCTTCGTGAAGATGCTGAAAAATAAGTACAATTGTCTTCCCGTCAATGCCTCCTCACAGGAGCTTAACGGCCATTCTGCACCTCGGGAGGTAAATTTCGTCTTCAGTGTTAGACTTAACCTTCCTTTCACTTGCAGACAATCTACAGAGTTGCCCCGATAAAGTCAAAAGCTGACTTGCAAGAAGGTACCAATATGAGTTTAAAGCAAACATTTTATAAAGCACTTGAATGCGTTTTCTTGGCTGATGGACCTGGCTTCTATGTGTTCTTTTCCTTACAAACTGGTTGTTCTAGGGGATTTGATAATAGAGACGCACGATCATAAGTTTTTGAAGGTGCTCTGCCCGGCTGACAGTACGGAAGATGAAGCTGCCTTTGCCGGTGAGTCATCAGTGAACAAAACACGAAACTTCAACCTAGCTCAAGTAAAATTATGTTCATCAATTAGTAGAACACTGACTCATTGGATGTTTAATGTCATGTGCAGAGATCAAGAAAAAGGCCTCCAAAGTTCGCATGGAATCGGACTATTATTCAAGCAGTTCCAGGTGACTTAATCGTTTTTATCTTTCTTTTTTTTATAAGGCGAACCGAATTTAACGGCTGTTTCTTTTTGTTGTATCTCAGTAACTTGTACTACAGAAGTATCCGTATTTTATGTAAAAATATTCGAACTTTCAGTTGACGTCAAAATACCAATATATCATTTGATGCCTGAGTATTTATGATATACGGCTGCGTACCCTGCGTTTTGGGATAAAATTATAATGATAGCATTTGGATCTCAATCAGTTCTGAAATGAGCATTATATAAAATAGAGCTAAAAAAATACGGTGCAGTCAAAAAGAACGTATCTGGCTTTTGCTAATGAAATTTAACAGGATGGTTTAAAAGTTGCATTAGCGTTCCGCTTCGCAAATATGCGCTACTTTCCTCGTGGCTAAATTGCCAACTGAAATCATTTTTAGGCTGATTTTGTCCGCGTACTTATTTACCCCACAAAAATACGTATTTGCCTAAGGAAAAGTTTTTTTATCCTCTGTGTGTAGTTAAAAATTTTGCTCATTATGAATCACTTATTAGAGTACCTGTGAATAAATTGAGCCTTCTATGAGTTACTGTGGTGCCCTTAAGAAAAACTATTTTCCCTAATTTCTGTCATTTGACCCGTGCTCGGTGGTGAGCAACCATTTGTCTTAAAGTCACAGAAAAGCTCAATGATTTGCACCACTGTAACTTTTAAATTTTCGTTTTTACCTGCTTTTATATATTAAAATATTTTAATATAACTTTTAAGTGAAAGCGATTCAGAACCCAGCTGTGTTCAACGGTGGTCAAGGCCTCGGTGCCGATGTCACAGTGGATGTCCCTGCACTCCAAAACTCGTTCTTCATAGGTTAGCCTAAAGAATTTAGGTTACTGAAAAAATTTAAATTTTCCATATAAAAGCCCCGCAGACAGAAGTTAACTCAGGTTAACGTGTCTGGCGTTACGCAGGTACGTATATTTTATCATAAACAGCCTTAGAAATATCTAAAATATTTATAACTAATCAGTCATATTGTTAGAATATATATTTGGACAATTTTATTCTATTTTCAACATGAATTCATTAATCCCCTTTGTGTCATCAGATCCAGAAAGGTCATGGGCTTTGTGTAACGCTAGAACAAGAAAAAATTTTAATGTATATGTAGACAGGGGTAGTATTATTTAAAATTAAAGAGAACACCTACTTTATACACAAGTAAATGCATAAATAGGACAGAAGTTAAGGAAGCGTTCAGTTTTTAAAGCTGCGTAATGGACAAGTTATAAAAGTTTCTTATATGGGCTTATCTTTCAACTGCAGGACTTGCCCTGGACGCAGTGCCAGCGCCGAAAAGCCGGTCTGTGTTATCTGTGGAGTAAGCTAACGACACTACTTTCTACCACCGCTCACCGTGTCTACCGGCTAAGATCAGTTTCTCAAAAAACAGTACATTATTTTGTGGGGAAAAATAGAAAAGGCTTAGGAAATTTTGAAAAAATACAAAAAAGGGGCCGCAGAAACAAGCTTTCAAACAAAATTACTTAGTAAATCAGGTCCTATCGGGCTGGTTTTTTATTTCAAGTATAAACGCCATGGCCGAACAGCTTCTGTTTAGGGATATAGTTAAAAAACTTTTGACATGGTGGACCGTTTCTCCGCTGTTTCGGTGGTTTAATAGATTCACAAAACATATTTCATTCATTTTTTGGATAAATTGTATTAACAACACAACTTTGGTAGTGATTGTTTCATATTTTAGCATCCAGGACCCAATTTAAGATAAGCGTTTCTTCAATTTTAGGCAGTAATCAATAAGTCTTGAAGGCCCACCAAAGTCCAACTGTTTCCTTCGTTGTTGCCTCTTCTTTCAAAATAAATTAGTACAACGTTCTGCCGACGAGTCAGTTTGTTTTTGCGTGCTCTGGATCATTGGGTTGACCGTTTGCTATACACTGTCTGCAGAAAAACTATCTAAGATAATACATTAAGCCTAACTGTGAAGACTTCGGTGGCCTCCGACCGAGGCCCCTACCTTAGATAAGGCAGATTGCAAGACCAGGAGTTATTGCAAACGCACCTACCGACGAATGTTTGCCCTTTTTGACGGCGCAAGACCATGTAATTAAGGCACCCTATCTGTTCATCGGTTAGAGGTTAGATATTAACTGAAGTGGATTAAGAAGAAGACGTTTCTCTGGGAGGTTTAGTTT
This sequence comes from Dibothriocephalus latus, assembly GCA_900617775.1. Taxonomy (NCBI): domain Eukaryota; kingdom Metazoa; phylum Platyhelminthes; class Cestoda; order Diphyllobothriidea; family Diphyllobothriidae; genus Dibothriocephalus; species Dibothriocephalus latus. The sequence continues at coordinate 9,029 of UYRU01044450.1, read as the reverse complement.
CCATGGCTTGAAAGGAAGCGGTCACAGACAGATTTAATCATGCCAAATTACCCCTAATTTCTGTTATTCCGCACAGGCAAACCCCAAAATCCAAAATGAGGCAATAGATAGAGGTTTTCACAATTTTATGGTTCAACTGACCTTACTTGTGGAAAAATGGCACTCAGTGGGTTTTTGTTTGTTAAATGCACCCTTAAGATTGGGTTCTTATTCCACAACTACACGAGTTTGCTTCGTCCCCGCTTCTGTTTTCAAAGTTATGTGATGGAAAAATTGTAAATAATAGGAAAAACTTTGCCCACCGTAAACGCGATAATTTTGGGCCTAAGTTGCTCTACAATCACGTGCAGTTACAAATCTAAATTGTTCACAATTAAGTCAACTGCATTATTCAAGTTTGCCAAACCCCTATCCTTCCCCTCTAATAATTAAGTGAGCCAATTAGTCATTCTGGTGGATTCTAGAGGATTGTTTATGCAATCCTGCCTGGGCAGTCAGCTTACTCTATCCGTAATGGTGGATTCCATAGGTGCAGTAGGCTGGACTGGCAAATCGACCCAAGTGTGATTAAGTTCGCGGCTTTCTGCGCGCCTTCGGAGCTCAATTGGTAGAGCGGTGGCTGTATTTAAGCCTTCCCTGCTGATGTGGGTTCGAAGCCCACCGAGGTCACGACTTTTTCACAACTGGGTCACTTGAAAAATTCAATGCATCATTTGTTATACCGGCCCTTGAAGATAGACAGTAAAAACGACAAATATACAGAGTCCAAAAGGTTAATACATCCTGGTGCCCAGAATTAACATTCCACGCTCTCTTTCTGGTACGTTGTAGTTATAAAAAAGCGGTCTCGAAGACAGATAAGAAGGCTAGAAATTGAGCAATTCAGTTCGAATTCGCGAAGATTAGCAGTAGATGATCATCTCAGTAAACATTAACCGACAATTTGTTAGGGGCGCTTGGTGGTGATTTATCACCTAGGATGATTGCAATATTATTAAGCCTGCAAATATTACTGCCAGAACAGTTTAATCTTATCAGAGTACTGACTTCAGTTTTGTTTATGTATTCGACAGCCTCCAAAAATCGCATTCGCCAGAAATGAATACCGCTCTCAAAGTTGTTTCCAACACATTTATATATTCAATCAAAATTTATAAAAAAAAACATATGATTATATTTCTTTTCTATACTTGTTTTATAGCAACTTACATTTTCTTTCACACTTCTGCCCGAAGAAATTGTATATTTTAGTTTAAAATGCATGTTATAATGAGATTTTAAAACAAGTAAGTGCCTGTTCAAATAGCATCGTACCCCGGCGTGCATTAAGGCTCATCGTGGTATACGCAGTGGTAGATCTCGTCTGCACGCTTTTAGGAACTATATATGGCATCTTCGTAATTTTTGGGTGGTATGTGAATCCCTTTTACATTAAGTACACAGTGTGTAATTTGTAAAGCCTATTGGTATACTAAAGGGCTGGTGAGATTAGACATGATTTGGGAATTTAAACATTTTTGTAGCTGAAAGATATCCTTCGTAAATTGACAAAGCGTCATTACCCACAAAACTATGCTGAGAGTTTTAAGGGTATGTAAGGG
>UYRU01044434.1:373-15068 GCA_900617775.1 Dibothriocephalus latus | reverse complement strand
TTTTTGGCTACTTTGACATTTTCCTGTCACCAAATCCTGACCGGTTAAAAAGCAATTAAGCAAGTGCCACAGGAGCTGCACGATAACACTTCTCTATAAAATACTTTAAACGCACGTCCCTGAAGCTGCGCCAATTCCCTGAAGCACGTGGTGAATTTCGTGACTTCTGTCGATTTTTGTGTACGCCAGCGAAGGCTTGCCTTTCTTCTGCAGAACCTGGTGATTGAAAATTCCACGAGGGCTTTTGATTGCCTCTTAAACATGCACCATGCTTCGCACACATTATCAGAGCTAGTCAGTAATAACTGCGTAATACCAAGAAAGTGAGTCACTTTAAAGCCATTTAACTACGTATCTAAAACGTCTGCACAAACCGTGGCAGAAAAGTTGAATAAAATATAAAGTGTTTTTCGAAATTGCAATTGAATTCTTGTTGAAGTAAGAAACAAATAGTGTGTGAAATCTATCTTAACGGATAATGAAGGCTTGGAGAATGCAAACGGCAATGACCCTTACATCAGTGCTCAATTCCTATTTTGTTTACTCTTGAAAACAAACGTTGAAGTAGCCTTCTCTATTTGATGTATTTATAACCCTCCATTTAAGCACAGCTTGACCTTTGGCATATTTTGCACGCCAATGAAAATGCTGTTTGCCAGGGGGTTTAATAATTTGACTGATATTTTTGATTTACCGTGTATTATTAGTCCTCGATGACGACTTTGAAAAAGCGTAAGTCTAGTGTCCTACAGTAACTGGATAATTATTTGCAACTTTTGCTGAGTTGTTTTCAGTTTTTGGTCTGATCTGAAAATACATACGAAAATGGCGCACAAAGACTGATTAATCTACAGATATGCTAAGAATTTTTTGCGTCTCTCGAATTCCATTTATCCATTTATGGCGTAGAATTTTATAGAAACACTTTATCTGTATTCGCTTAAGCTTAATCCCCATTTTCTTCACATAACGTGGTTCTTTATTAGACTGCGTACTTTGCTTGGAATCAAGAAGAACTAGGGGCATCTTCAACGTCGTTATAGCGACGCCGCAGACAAAGTTCGACTGCTGAAATGTAAACACCGATATATTTGTACCCACAGCGTAAAATTTACTGGTGCGAACTGCTAACAAAGCGTATTAGAACGTTCACAAAGGCATCTCTTCACAATCTACCTCTAAGATGTTATTTTGTTACAAACCAAACTGTTTCAGCGCAAGCATTCTAAGGCCCTATTACCGACTTCAAGCATTCCCAGTAAAGATTATCGGTCTGTTCTGCTAGGGAAGAAATAGTTTCATAAAGGTACATTTTGCAAACTCATTGATGTAAATTTTGCTTTAGCTAGGAGTGAGATCAGAATTCTATGCCGATTTTGAGTCACACATTGACCATTACACATTTAGCCAGTCTGCAGTTCCCCTGACGGTGTACTGTGCAGCGTTTTGTACTATAAACTAAACTTCAAATGAAACGGTAGCCGGAAAAGTTTTGCGTGTCTGCACATATATGTGGGTGCATTTGACGCTGGATTTCATTTCTAAACTGAGGAAAAAATTACCAGATTAAGGAATTCTACTCTTTGTTTCATCAATTTGCAAGTCCAAGGAACAATACAGGCTAATTTTACAACTTTGTATCCAAACAACATATCACATGCTGAAACGGGACCTGATCGTGTTAACTACGTGATGATTATTCACTGCAGCAGGTCATCTTAATGTGGCTTAAAGAACGAGTTGCGCAGGTACGGCCCTAGACAACTTAAATCCATTATTTTCTGCAACCCTCGACGAAGTGACGTATACGAATTCCTAAGAGACCTTTTTTGCGATCTATCCTTTTGTACTTTTATTAGAGTTCATTTACACACTATGGTGGTGTCGTATTGTCATTTTTTAAAGATATCATCGAATCCGTATGCCTCTAACCAGACTAATAGAGATTTATTTTTTGCCCGTTTATTTCAAAAGTTGTTTACACTCCATGATACCTGTATTTACATGTTTGCAGACTTGTCATCGGTGACAAAAATAGCTTAGCAGTCGACAAACAAGGAACTATCAATGCGAGAAAACAAACTGCCTCCTTTTCAATACTGAGGTCAGACTTTATATGCAATTGTCTTGATCTAATAGCTAGTATCTTTGTTTCTGTGGTGTAGACAAAACACTTATCAAATATGTTTATAGATAACATGTCAAGAGGTGGCCGAGTGTCTGGAAAATGGACGGGAACATACAATATGAAGGATGCCTTTCTTACCGTTGTTTAGTTTTTTTCATTCCAGTCTCTGCTGACAGGTTGCCAAGTTGGTGGACATTTCGTAACCTCAGACAGTATTTCCAATATTCACGATGGCATGCGCAGACGATAAGATACTGATTGTGTGTTTGACAATAATTTAAAATGAAGTGACGTTCTGAGACCCAGTACATTTATGATTAGGTATTGGACCCTCCTGGTTTCCTACAGGGGGATTTGGGTCATGTATGCAGACTTATAACAAAAAAAGCTATATCAAAGGATAAAAAATAAACGCCTACGGCTGACATGCACTTGATCAGCTAGAAACCCTCTTTAAAAATTTAATATTTAACTACTACAGTAGTGCGTGCAGTGCACCTCATAAATCCTTAGTGAAGGCATTTTGTCCAACAAAAACATTGGTTATAGGGTTTAATGGGTGTGGAATTAGAAAGGGCAGTGGCATATACTTTAGTAAATGTTTTTTGCATTTTTTACTATATTAATATATGCTGTTGATCTATAGCTGTATATTTTCCTAATTTGTACTATCATTTGAAATATTCTGAAAAGAAACCAATTACCAAATTACTAGTTTCTCGAAATTCCTGAAGAATAGAAATGATGGTTAGAAGCTCTTCCACTTCAGCTAATCTGAGGTCTGACCTACCGTGTTGGAGACAGATTGATGTAGTCCGCGGCACAGAGCGTCGCACCCATCTTCAAGTTGCATAAGGAACAACTTACTTCTAGCAGCGGCGGCTAAAAAATTCGACAACATTTTTGCTATGCGCTTACATTTTTAAAACGACACTTCCCTGCCTTTCATATTTCCCCACCCATAAAAACTCTATAAACACCGCTTCCGTTCGGCAAAATGCTAGAACAAGGGGTATATGACGTGCACCACATAAACTGCGTTTGTCCTTTTTAAAGTTTTCTTTAAAATTAATTTGTCTGACAGGTCAGGTGAAAAAAGTGATACACAGTATTGTCGCCTGCTCTTATAACATTTTGATAGATATTGGCATTTTTGCCGCGGATGAACTAACCTATGCTTCCATTATCAGTGAGCACGTCGCCGTATCGTTTTACGGGTCGTCCTATGATGAAGATTACACAAGTCTACCCAGTTGAGCTGTAAAACAAATACTGATTTTTGGGAACTTGCACGCTGGTTCATCTTCTGCCTCAATGGATGAGTGACACGAAAATTGATTTTTAATGAGCGCTGACGGGTTTTAAAAATCTTCAGTACTTAGAACACCTAAAATTTGGATCTTTATTTAGGTGTTTTTGATCGCAAACGATTAACCGAGACGAAACATATGCAGATTCATTTTCGTCATGGCTGTCAAATATTTAATTCACACCAGAGTGGAAATTGTAACATGCGCTTCCTTTAAAATGGCAACTTGCTTACAAAATGTCTTGTGGAGAAATAATAATTGCATCCTTCGATTTTGGGAACCTTCATACATTGATGCGGGCGTAATGATTGCTGGGAAATCTGACCCTCTGTTATAATAAAATATTTTTGCAACCTATTTTGTAAAGTATTGTAGTTATACCTTTATTTTTAAAACTATTTTCGCTTCCAAATAATGCATAACCATTCGTGCATTGGAAATTGCTATGGCATATACATTAGATAATAACCGAAGCGCCATAAATGCCTCAATACAGAGATGTGTAGCGCAAAATAACTTTGTGTGGGCCTACCTACCAAAGTGTTTAAGCAACGGACAAACACGATACAAGTACCGCAGTTAAAGAACTACCAGCCAGTCAGCCACAAACGCAGTTGCGTGAGAACACTTTTTTAGTTTAGCGCGATGCACTGCGGTTAACCGGAAGACATAGTTGCCAAACTAAAATATATGTGAGGGTTTTCAGAGAAAATGGCTGCCCCCGTGCCGCATCGTTGACTGGTGCAGGCGCAAATGATGTGCGCCTAAAATCGGACCACTCCCAAACTTTGGCGAGCGATGTGGTACGTCAGAAGGATTTCCGAGGCTGCCAGCCGGCTGTTTTAACCACTGGGCGTGAAAGACATACACAGGCTGACAGCCAATATACATGGCCAAATTATGAGTATAAGTATCCTCTAAAGAAGAAGAAGAAGAAGCGATCAGCGGAACAAGGGTTTTATTGTCCTGCCGTTTCGGGTTCCTAGGGAATCCTTAATCATAGGTTATCGTATCATCGTCTTATTCATGCGCAATATATGTTTGAAACATGCACTAGTCGCATGGCATCTATGGTACATAGTAGTCGTCTGCGTGCGTGTGACAAGTATCCATTTCCTGGTCTTAGCGGGTGTGATAGTAGCTTGACCCTTCGCGTTTCACTCATTGATTGCTGTAATTCCCTCGTCCGTGTTGGATGCGGTCTTGGCTATTGCGCAACATCTATGCGCGTTGTCGTCGGAATTGTTGTTGCTGCGCCAGGCACTTCCCACGTGCCTGATTCTCTTGCTTAGGCAATGTCTCAGTACACGTCAGGGAAACGCAAAAGCGCTGTGCTTGGTCATGGGCTGGAGGCCTGTGAATCATGACTCGAGCAGCTCGCGGCTCACGCGATTGTCACCTCCTGCTATGATGTCGACCTCGTCAAACTTGATTGTACGAAAGAGTCCCGGCAAGTGAGATGCAACCTGAGATTTGGCGTCTTTATTCCTCGTCGGGGCTGCATGATTGGCCATTCGCGTCCGTAGTTACCTTCCGGTTTCATCAATGTAGTTGTTTTGACCACAACTGCAACAGATCCGGTAAACGACTCCAGCCGTTTCTTGCCGTGGCAGTGGGTCTTCCGGTCTCATGACCCGTTGCCTGTTGGTTGCTTCTGGCATTTGCGCAACTCCAAATGCAAGTGGGGTGAATAGACGTTTGACCGCTTCCGATAAACGTTTCACGTACGAAAAAGCCCAGAAAACATTCGGGCCAGTTGGATGTGGCTTCTTCTCTCGTGTGCGTATATATTGGTTAAAAAATTGCACGGGTCACCATTTACTCTCAGTACCCGTCGACTATATTGCAATTCACCAACTTTATCTTTCGTTTCGCTGCAATGCGTCTCGACGTGCCAATATAGCGCTCTTATGCAGTTGCGTTTGTGACCGACTGTGTGGGTGCTTTTGTATTTCAGGACTCGTATCGTGTTGGTTGCTTTCCTGAACACTTTAGTTTTTTTTAGCCACCACCGTTTTTGCGGCAAATCAGGATATGCAGGAAGGCCAGCCGGTTTTGTTCTTCTTTCCCCATCGTAAACGGAATGTCCGGAATGTCCCGGACTGCCTACTGGAACTCAAATCGTCACCTCTATTGACAAGTACCCCCTTTCACGATAGGAACCATTTGAAGTCGTCCCTGGGATCTGGTACACTTTCGAACGAAGTAAGTAGGTGGGAGAACTTGCAGGACTTCTGAAGCTGTGCACGTTTCCGAACACGGGCACGGAGAATTTATGACAATTTTAAAGCTGTGGCTCATTCGACGAGATCCGGCCACGCAGTCAAATTTGAGGGAGCCGAAATTCTCACGAATGGTGATGATGGCGTGAATCGTGAATTATTTGACTTATGGTTCACGGGGCCACCAGTCTGTAAACAATCGCAACCACTTGCTCACTCCAAATTCGGTTTTTTAGGTCAATTTGACCAAAGTAAGCCGCCATTTGGTGAAAGAGCAGGCCAACACGTCGTCTTAAATCGGTGCCAGGAAACGAGATTTCCAAGAAATCATCACGCCAAAGGCCAGCATAGGTGAACAATGTTCAGCTGGTCAGGGTCCACAGGCTGGTCATCAAGCAACACAGGCGAGCAATTATCCACGATAGGGGAAGCAGAAGTTTTTCTTAAGTGAGCAGTGATAGCTTTATTCTAAAATACTGCAGCTTCTTATGAATGCATAACCCGTTTCTGCTGATGCGTCTCACAATATCACTGATGAAGCGTCCCTGTCAGATTTCGAAACGAAATTCTTGTCTCAGCGATCGCGGCTTGTGCTCCTCAAGCACCTCCTGGAACTCACATGTTCGCTTGCATTGGCAATCCTTGATGTTTTTTATAAGGGGAAAAACTTAAAAGAGAAAGGTCTGCTTTGCTTAACAAGTTATTTTGCAGCAGTAGACATACACTTTATTTCGCGTAAAACTAAATTCAGCAAGGCATTGTCTATAAAAAAATAGCTATAACTTAAAACTGCCAACTTTTGTGTGTAAGAAAAACCGCAAATAATAGAACTCTCTAAAACATACTCAACGTCGGCAATTTGTTTGATATTCATTATATTTAAATTAGGATAATATCTGTCAAATATTGCCATGGACTGATTATATATAATTTCCTTAATACGTCTAAATTAAACAACAGCACGTTTTCGCGTACATACAAAGGCCCCTACCGGATTTGTACAAGTTAATTGGATAGAAGAAAGAACGTTTCTAATAATAAAACTCTGGGGATTTTGCACTGTAACATAAGTAATATATGGGGCTGCTGGGAGAGAGCTGACTGCCATTGAAAAAAGTAAATACAAGTTGTATCAGGTTTAAAATCCTTTTAAATGCAAATATTTATGCTCTGCCAATGGACGTTTCTCTATCGCTTATGTGTCGATGAAGGACACTGAACTAAAGACATTCCTAATGTCAGCGATAACTGCGAAAGTTGCAAGCGTACACCTTATTGCATAATCATTCCAAGTTCTAGTTGTCTTTAAAGAGAAGGCCGCCAGGTATTCATTTATAATGTTTGGCACTTAGTGGCTTTCAATGATTTAATTTGAACCAATTGTACTAAACTCGCGGTATTTCCTGCTGTGCGGGGTAGCCTCCCACCTAGATTGTGAGTCTTCCAAAGTTTAGTCCACTATACTTATTGAACTTTTCCAAACCCATAATAATAAGGGTTTTTCTAGTAGTTCGCGCGTTACAACATAGGTGATTACTCAGAAAAATCGTGCCTGGCAGTTAATTTACTGAATCTGTCTGGCGGACAGTATACCAGCAGCGAATTTTGGCAAGCAATTCAGCCCAAGTAGGATTACATTAACTGCTCACGGTGAGCCTCATAGCTCAGTGGTAGAGTGTCGCCTATGCAAAATACTTCCCTGCTGTGTTTGCTAGAATCCTATGGTTGCGGCGACTTTTTCACAATTGTATCAATTGAAATACAGGTCTATTTTAAGTCTACGACGAGCAAACACTTTGGCCTGCATACGCATCGTTGCTTTGGTCTAATCTACCTTTTTCGTGGTACGGCTCCGTCATTAATAATGTATCACCAAGTGATCAAAGTCATCTTGAAAATACTAGTTGTCGAACCACGTGGTGGACGTTAGATGGCTAATTAACATCTACCTGTGTAATCTTATGTAAAGCGATCCGTGCAGAAATCTGTATGGAAGGCGCGACACAGGAAGTTGTGACATATTTTAGGTATTAATTATGTTTGCTGGCGCCGTATAATGCTTACTAGGCTAGAGAAACTCATATTCAAGTATTTTATTACTGCTTTTTTCAACCGAAAATATAAAAATGTCGTTAGGACCGAATGTTTAGTGCTGGCTCCAGCCCGCGTTTGATGAAAAAGAGACACTCTTACTTAATTTGCAAGGAGACAAAATCGACATATTCAGTTCCAAGAGAATTCTTTGAGCCGCCGATTTCCTAAAGTTAATTAACTGATTAATTAATTAACTAAATAGCACAATGCGGGCAAACAAAGCATTCCATCCGAAAATTATCACCAAACTTACCTACTTGGCTTTCCAGAAATATCTGAGTAAACTTGGTTAACTTCGCGTAATGCAGATAGAATCAGTTAGTAATTTGTAATTAAAGATCCCTCCTTCGAATCAATTTTAAAAATAAACAGAAATTATGATTGGTGAATTTCATGTGTACCTATGTTCTAAGTGATAACAAAATAGTTTTATAGTAAACTAACTTTTAGCAAACGGTGTAAGCGATGTATGTCACTGAACAATTTACATAGATTAGCACATGGGCACAATGCTCAGTGAAGCAATCGTTCACAGTTTTGAAGTATTTAGAAATATTATATTTTTAAAGTTAAAATATAGCTCATCACTAAAAGTCAGAGTCGGAAAAGTCGTCGTTTGAAACCAATAATGCATATTGTTTATATATATCTACTACCGATATACACATATATATGAGAAGAAGAGGCAATCATGGGAACAATAGTTTTATTTTCCTGACACTTCAAAATCTTATAGGCTTCCAAAATCAAAGGCGGTAGTTATTCCACGGCTCACATTATTTACTGTAAGTGACAGTCATAGTTAATAGGGTTCAAGCCAATGCAGAGGAATGGGGGCGTGGCATGGGACGGATGTTCAAACATCGACGCCTTGACGCGGAGTAACCTGAGTCAAGGGGTCTTTCGGTGGGTAATGCCTTTCGCGCTTGTGCAGCTGTCGTCGACCTAAGCTATCGTCCCAGGCCGGTGATCCCGTTTGTGTTCACACGCCCAAACGGCATTCCGCCTGCTGAATGAGCGGATGAAGCGGTTGAGCTGAGCTAGATAGGGTGATGAAAACTGCACAATCCCGAAAAACGGAATTTGACGGGAACACGGGCCCTTGCGAGACCATGATGGTCACACACGTAGCTGTGGATCTAATTACAAAGAGACAAAGATACTTGGGAACAGATTTACACTCACTGTACTTTTTTATCGGAACTGTTCCCCAGCTATGTGTCAGACAAAGAAAAGATGTACAAAAACTGTTGTTAAAAAGATGCCTTAGGTAATATTCTATGTTAGGATAGAGCGCAATGTTATACGTTTAACGTCAATTGAATTATGTAATCGGAAGTGGCGATCTATGCTTCCATCTGACCTTGTTAATTCTGTTAATTGGCATCTACATCGACATGCCTATAAATGCGTGCCTCGTCCGGATGTATTGATTCTAGCACCTTGTGGCCACTCCTATTTCAGCAATCGCTAGCCATTTGAGTCTTCTAACACGCAAACGAGTGTTTTCTGTCCAGTTTGTGGATGTTAACGTAAGATAAGTGGTCTGATCTCCTCATAACCAACTTTTTTCATGTTTACGGGTGGATATTGAACATCCCGTTTGGTCGCAATAGCTTGCATCAAAACTGCCTCGTGGTATTTTGTAGAGGATTTATCTTTTATTGACGTAGGCAACTATGTTCATAGGGTGTACAAGATGTTGCACAAATTAGTTCTTAGCTTATGCGCACTTTGCTACTGGTGTCACTTTGGCTTATTTTTACTAGTTCAGGTACACTATTAACATAAGGAAAGTCTCGCCAGTTCGTTGGTGTTGGCGCATAAGAGAGTCCTACATCTAAATGTAACTTTTTTCCTTGGACTCTATTTGCTACATGCCTCGATGACTAATATCAGGAGCATATCTTTTTTGGGAAAACAGTGTGATATGTATCTCAATTATGCTCTACTTTCATCTCCATCCAAACACAGGGCTTTCGGTTGACTAGGCATAAAAGTCTCTTTATAAGTCGTGGAATGAATCCTCCCAAAATAAGAGATTATGCCTGAATAGATATCCTTACGATAAAGGCGTAGTGAGCGCTCCAGCGGGCATTCTATGTGCGTGGGCATCTAATTAACATGATTGTTTATTTCATTCCATTTAGAAGGTAAAATTAGTTCCTGGAAATGTGGAGATGGGATTTTAATGGCGTAACTGTAATGAATCTATTTTGATAATGACAAATGTATTGGACATCCTCGACCAAAATACTGGACATCGGTGACAATAAAGGGGCGCCTTTTGGTTGTTGGTAGTATTTATCGGCAAAGGAAAAAATGTCTTTGAGGAGTTTAAGTATCACATTCGCCGGTACATGAATACTGTGAGCCTACAAAAGTGTTGTAGTGCAGATCTTTGCGCAGTCAAACGGAATAGACCTGAATAAAAAATACTGTCAAATGACACCATAATTTCGCCCTTATTTCAATATCTTTAATCTCCTCTAGAAAGTGCGCCAAGCCATGAATGGACTTTTCTCTGTTCTTCAGAAGTGCATAGGGCTGATGAGATAACGACTTGAAAATATTGTAGTTTGGTGCAACCATGAAGCAGGCTATCGTTCGCAATTAAACGGACTGCATTTGATGCCTTGCCTCCGTTGCGGTAATAAAAATTTTGAAGACAAAGCTATGAAAGTTTTTTGGAAGGGCGGAATTATTTTCACTTTTTTCTTAAGCGATCTTCGACTTTTGTATAAAATGAGCCTTATTTAAGTCGGTTTAATGTTGTAACTTGTGCAACTGTTTCACCAATTTTATGGAAGTGGCTAATGCCTAATTTCGATGTCTTTTTGGCGTTGAAAGATCACGATTTACAGAGTCTCGCAAATCAATGAGACTAGCAAAGTTGTACATTAAAACACATTGAATGAAAGGTTGCAGATTCAAAAGATGATATTACTATTGCAATTCCAGGTAATTTATCATTTCACATCCAAAATCACATTAAAAAACTTCCTATTGCATTCTGTGCGATGGACCGATACACACGTGTGTGGTTTTGTTTAAGATGTCAATAAATGTTCTTCAGTTTTTATTTTTCTACATGGGCCGCACAGGTATATTTGCTGGTTTAATTATCCATCTAATTTTCAAAATATGGCATTTATAGAATGTGTTGAGCTCTTTCTCTTCTTACGCTCTAAAATAATTTTTCTGCTGATCAATGCAGAATGCTTCTAACATTATAAAGCAAGCGCGATAAACGGCTGATTTTCTGCGTAATGAAACACCAACCAGAATTATGATACATGCTTTTTTTATTTGAATAGGTTACTTCATTGGGGTGGTTATATTGATATCCTTTAAGGCTCAGCGCGAAATGTTTAGGCACATTAAGATGCTGGCTTTTATAGCAGCATGCATGCAAAGAGTACCCGATTTAAAAGTATGTTTTTCTTCATTAATGCACATGGCCACGCACGTCAATATTCTTTCTTGTACTGGCGAGGTAAAAAATAAGGTTTCTTCATAGCTCGTTTGGGAATATTTCAGTCGGTAAAACATTAAGACCTTTCAGAATAATGTTGAACCCGACCTGCGGTTAAATTTTGACTACGAGTTTTCCAAATAACCTACTGCCTAGCTTCTGTTTAATGACAATTCTAAGCTTCTCTGCGGTATGATGAACTGTTGCCATAGTTCTCATCATATTATACAAAATGTGTGACGTATGTTATATACTTTATAGACATTGTTTATACATTTACGGATATAATGTATCATGAGCGCAAATTTAATAGGCTTAGGAGGTCTCATAGTCAGAATTGTTTTTTGAAACAGAAGGATACACGCTGTTCAAGTATAATAGTTGAAGAAGGTTAATTTGCTACAGCACAAGCATACAAAGCAGTATCTTTTACATGCTTTAATACAAAACATTTAGTATGCAGTGAAAATCAACGAGGAATGTAGGTTTAACTTTTGCATTAGTTTACTGGAGGGAAAAGAATCTGTGTAATTCTGAACTCCTTGTTTATGTTAGGAAGTATTTGAGAATTTACTTTTTGTAGGCTGTCAACAGGATTCCTGTTTAATGTCTAGCATCTTGAAGGAACGGAAGTTGCCTGAGTTAAGACTCTACGATAATTCCTATAGTAAAGTAGCTGACGTCATTGTTTCGAATGAAAAACAATACATTTTAGGATTTTGGTTGAGGTTTTGTGAGATAAACTAACTAATGCAAATGACCTTGATAAAACACAAACCTAATCCAATTACGCACTAGTTACGAAGAAACGTTCATCTCAAATGCAAACAAACATTAACATTGTTCAATTAATATGCGAAAGAACTGAAACATATGTGCCCGTGCATTATTATCTAAAGACTGCCAATATTTGTATTCAAACGTAGGTAGTCCGTTGAACCTTTGTTTTCGGAATATACTTATTACCTCTGTTGACCACTGGCCCCATGTAACTTCTATAAACAAAACCAGACAAAATTAAGTATTTATCCCGCCGTTAGAATATGTAAACGGGTGGCCCAGGAAAGATATTATTCAAATTGGTGTTCGTTAGCAAACAGTTTCAACAGCCAAAGTCTTACATTAAAAACTTAAAAATGAATATTCTGTTAAAACGGATGGGATATGAATCAATCGTTTAAGACTAAATTTATCCACATTTACTTAAAAATAAATTCATCCTAAAGCGTGCATGCTTCTATGAAGTTTTATTTGAATTACGCTAAACAATGTCAGCGGTTACCCTGTGGCACTGACATTGAAAAAAACCTTCCTACCAAGATTACTACTATAGCATAATAACCAGCACAGGAACTTATTTGTCGTTCTGAGCGTGGCCTTGTCGTTATTGGCAGGCATTTCTTGGGATACTCTGCGTACGCTTATCTTCGCGGCAATTTAAAAAAGCACAAATACACTAGAATAATATCTGCATACCATGTGCATACGAACAAAAGCGCGTTTATGTCGGATTTAGTTGGTAAAGGAGCAAAATTCTCCTCCATTAGCTATCCACACATTTGACTTAGTTATGCCAAATCAAACTTAAGGATGACATTGAGTAAATTCGATGAATTTCACCAACGTTTGCATAGAACGATTGGCCACTTCGATCTCAATGTCATTTTGAACGCGACTGATTGTAGACATATGCTTCAAATGCCTCTTCTAAATTACTCCAGTTAACCGCAGGGTCTTAATTTTTCACTGGATATTTTTTTCCAATATTCGGAAGCGAACAGCGGGTGCCAATTAGAAATGACCAACGTATGCTGGGATTCCATGTTACTTGAGTCTGCCAAATTGGCAATTCCCAAGGGGCTCCCAAGGCGCATTTTCGTTCCTCGGCCCAAAGCGCAACGAAATTCTATTCAACCCACCTTCTAAGGTATTATTCGAGATCCTTCTTATTGTGTTGCTACAGTTGTTCTTTTTATGCTTGGCATATACGATACTTCCCGAACGGTAAAAATCATGCTTTTTATTCTCAGCTTTGCGAAGCCTATAAAAATATAAGAGGGGATGAACAGTGTGCTTCTACTCGAAGCGAAGTTAGTAAGTACTTCTGCCCTTAACCATTTCATTTTGGCTTTAATAAAATTTATGACAGTGTCCATTAGTAAGTGGAGTTACCAACGTAAACCTATACGCTTTGGATGCAGCTTTCGGCATTGAAGCACTTGCATATTTTTACAAACATAATCACTTTTTAAACTGGATATCTCTCTTCACCGTATATATTCGTATGTAAAGGAATATGCCCCTCGTTGGGAAAGCGCCGAAGAGGGCAAGGATGGCAAAAACACATATGTTTGCGCATTAGTCCTCAGATCTTCACGATATTATAAATCTCTGTAATCAATGTAGTTAGAACGTGCAATCCTGGAGGGAGATATAATGATCTAGTTCTTACTAAAATTCCGGGTTTCTTCTGAAATTCCGCTCACGGACGTCAATTCGGAATCGGTTTTTCGAAGGTATTATGCTTCAAACTATAGTACAGCATTGCACTGCAGTTCACAGCACAGCCTGTGATTGACCTGGTGAATTTTACTAATAGGGAGCGGTAAGAGACGCCAGAAAGTAAAGCACATATAAATGCTTTTACTTTTATGTTACTGCCAGAAATGGGGAGATACTGGAAGTTGTGGTAGAGAATGCCGACAAAATTTAGTTCATCGATATAAATTTGACAGGCCATCCTTTGACGAACAAGCTCAAAACATTAAAAATGGTAAAGTTGATATTTAAGCAGATTTTATTGTCTCTACTGCTCGTTTATATGCGGAAGGAGTTGCTAAGCTGTGAAGCTTTTAGAAAATGCATTAAGATTTGAGAAAATAATGAAGTTATGCCGGGCTCATGAAAATCCAAGTGTCCATTTTTGCAAGTTTGGCTGCAAGTAATACATTCAGCAAATTTGCACGGAATCAGGTTATGGAATTCATGGCCTACGCGCAGACAAATGACTCTATTTATTGTTTTTGTCTATCGCAGATGTAGTGATCTTACGAAACTCCGCTGAGGTGGTGGAATTTCTTTTGAGCAGCTAATATCAAAGGATCTTCGGCTGTGATGCCTTAAAGGGGATCAGTGCCTGTAGATGGAGGTTTTGTAGATATTTCATTCAGTTACCGGGCAAAATGAAGGTCAAGTAAACAGCTCGACGCCACTTCAATAAAACAAATGGCAGTGTATTAGTGACATGAAACACAAAATTCCATACTTTTAACTTTTTTTGTGGTAGGTTGGCGGATAGACTACCACAAACTCCACAACATATTGGCACCACTCCTTTCCGGAAATGTGGGATGGTGCACGCAAAATGGCAATTGAGGGAGTGCACAAATGTTTAGTTTGAACAGAGCAAAAAAAAGTAAAAAATTAAAAAAAAGAAAAAGGAAAAAAAGATGTCCTCGTCTATCGA
>UYRU01044433.1:3271-15104 GCA_900617775.1 Dibothriocephalus latus | reverse complement strand
TTCTTCTTCTTCTTCTTCTTCTTCTTCTAATTCTTGACATATCAACTAGATATTTCTGGCTAAGTCGCCTTCGAAGACTGACCATAAATTAAATCTGAGTTTTCGCTTGGAAGGTCTCAGATACGGTCTCATAGATTATTTTCAAGATTGAGTTAAATGATTTACCATCATGCTATCCTGTCGATTACAACAGGATGTAAACTAATAGGCAAAACGGAAAACGAATAATCCCGTTTTGTCTTGGGCCTGCAGTCCGCAGCCCTCGGGAGGTGTCCACCCGTAAACAAGCAATAATTAATCAGCAAGTATACTGCCAAAGAAAAGCGTGCTAACGGGTGTTATGGTGAACATACTCGTAAATGCACTGTACGATTTTCCGTTTAAACACACGAATAGGAACCCCCAAGTAAGACAGATAACTTGTGCTCAAGGCATGGAATTTTATACATGGCGGTGTTCCAACTCTTATCATGACCCTAACCTTAAAGTTAATCTCGCTGGAATTAAACGCAGCGTCACTTGAATTCTGGGTGGGAGGGGAAGTTATAATTACCATGTCTCACCTATTTTTGATATGTTTCAAAAGCGATTTATAAGTGACTGAAAGAATACAACTAATTGTTAATTGGGAGATTGGCAAACATTTAAAGGGAATAATGTTGGTTCTCACTTTCAGTCGAGTTATTTAACCTTCTTCCAGTTTTTATGGCAACGTTATTGCCAACCTTTATTTACTGCCTTCATTTCCTATTGAGATGACCTTTCTTTCGCTTTTTTAAATTTGTCAGTCTCTTTCTGCCTGTAAATGCGCTAAGTGCAGCGCTGTGTGCTTTTCCCAAACGTTCCCTCCTCACCTGCTAGTAAGACCTTAGTATTTTGCTGTTTTGCTAATTGTCTTGATAAAGAAAGAAAGAAATTGATTTTCACCTTTAAGGGTTCTAAAAAATTCAAAATGTTATTTCATGGGCTGCTGTCAAGAACAGACTTGTGAGGCGAAGGATTGAGGGGGTCGTGGGTCGTGCACAAAGAAACGAAAGTGAGGGAAACTGTAAAAAAGCGCTTTTAGACTTCCATGATCCCTAATTTGCAGCCATAGGACTTCGACCAACAAGCCTACCAATATGCCTCCTGTTCTTCCCCCTTTCCTCTGGACTGAAATTAGCATAGCCCGTTGTGTCCTTACTGTTTGAACCTTACTAATTTAGTGGTTATCTCCTCCATCTGGTTTTCCACTTCCTGTTTTCGTCTTATCCGCCGCCTAGTCTAGACGTACCTTTTTATGGATGTCACAAAAGCCTTAATCAGGCACGGTAGTAATGTTAATTAGAAGATTTCCGGTTAAGTAAGCAATCCAAAAATGAAATTTATTTTTCTTTTCAAGTCTGTCCGACTTCTGGTCAAGGTGCCTGCCTAAAATAATATCCTAATTAAAAAGAGGCGTACGGATATCGTTCTTAGTTAAGGGTTCACTACTTATGCAATTGTCAGAATGTGTTTGAAAAATAAAATTGAAGAGTACTTTTACAGGTATTTAGCCCTGCTTTTAATTCCAGGAAGTTATGGTTAGAGTTGGAAGGGTGAGCGTTGCGGTCCAAGTTAGGAATATCCAAAGAAATAAGTTTAGAAATTGCTAAGTGCATGTTTTAGTAAGCGGGACCTGACTTTTTTAGTATCACACCCGACATTTCAATAAACACTTTAGTCGAAAACAATCAACTACTGTAGAATAACCAAGAAAGGCCAGTTCTACAAACAATTAGTACTACAAGTATTATAAAACCCACACTAAAACGTTATAAACCTACTCCCGGCATAGATACTAGTTAAAAGTCGAGACTTGTGTTTCGTTGATAGTTTAACTGTTGCATGACACAACAGCAAGGAGGTTGACTCCTCAGTTGGTCCCCGAACATCCTCTGTGCGGGTTCTGATATACGAACTCCAGAGAATAATCAAGGATATACTTTCCAGAAATTATTAATTGCGTAACGTGGAGTTAAGTGACCGGACCGTGACTTTTAAGGATCAACGCCGGAATGGCAATGAACATTTGAGTTGCAAATAATCAACTATTATGAAGACAGCCCGTAATGCCCATTCTTGAAACAAGTACTACAAAGTCCATAAGGTAAAGATGTTAAACCGAACTCCCGAAACAGGTACAAACAACGTCTGTACCGCATTAAAATATGGCCCCCGTGCTGCAATTCAGCGCAAGGTTACCTGTGCTAGGGGGGGGAGGGGGGCTGCATATACCCGTGTTTAACCAACGAAACAATCCAATAGACTATTTTGTGAACTGGAGTGTTTTGCCGCTGTCCTCGCACGATTGCCGCTGTTCAGCCACGTCACCCAGATATACTTTTTCAAGGCCTCAGTCATTGTCGCACGTCCCATCCAAGTTGACCAATAGCGAATAAGTGCACGAAGGTAGTCAAAATTAGCTATCTAGCTACGGCGTACTTCAGAACTTTGGGTTGGCATCGTGGTAATAAAAACGTCGAAAAAAACGCATTATGCAACTCATTCGGTCGAAACATCGTAGAAGGTGAAGAAATTTGCAATAACTAGGAAACCTGGCTAGGGGCAGGACACGGGAAGACGTGATGGCAAGATGAATGGAGCTATAGAACATGAATTCCCTCCGGCTGTAGTAAATTGGTGAAGCTGCGCTCAAGAGTGTTAATTTTAGCATCCCAAGGATAACACTCGGTCAGTTAGTTTTGTCGGCTTGTGGCAATTGCTGTTGCCTTTTCGGTTGAGAACTAGCTGAATAGATTTGCATACATTTAGCAGTAGGTATTTTATGAAAGAGATTGGAGTTTGAAATATACTGTGGACTTCTTCGTGGACGGAGTCTCCAGAAAGTGATCTGTGGACTGACTAAAAAAGGTCAAAATATTGGGAATTTATAATCTGAGGTATAAACATCGAACTCTAGCTATGTAATTTAAGTGCTTATGCAGATTATAACCAAAAGATGATTAGACATGGACTTAATCCAACAAAGGTGCTTTTCATTTCAACCTTTTCCTCTTTTTAACCATGAAAAGTAGCAATGCAGATCCCAGTTTTCCGATTACAGTGGCTTCGCAGCACTGTGTTTCATTGCAAAAAACAAAAGTTTGGGTAGTACATTAAAGCGTTGGGCACGAAAACGGACCTATGTTGTCTCGTAATTTTCGAGTAGACTATTGCTCCTAGTTGTTTTCCTGAAATATCAGGCAATATATGTGCAACACTCTGGTCTTCTAAGTCTAGCAAAGGGGATTGCAGGTACAGAGAACACCGTGTTTGTGGCCATTCCAATCATGCTTGAAGTACACTTATGGATCTCCCTTTCTTTTTCTACGGCTTAAGAGTTCCGATAATTGCTAAGGCACCGGAATGACATTTACTGCCGCCGTTCACACTTTCGGGATTTAGAGGAGTTAACCGACTTCGGTACTTCTGAAGAATTTCCTACATTTCTACTTTTCATGTGTCTCTGGAAATCGTAAAGCTTTTTGTCTTCTCTCGCTATCCCTCACTGTTTTCTGCATTACTTTGTAAACCTATTTCAGCTGCTACTTGAAAATCTGACCTACCGTTAAATCATATTTAACTGGAACTTCCATTTTGTGTTTTTTGTTAAAAAATATCTCTCCATGAAGTATTCTCACTTGTCACTGGAATTTCCTCTCTGACTGTACGCATTTTACTTTTACTCTTTAACTGATTCTTCTCAAAACACTATTTCTAAAGTTTAAAATGGCAGCTAAGTACGGAAACATTTAAAGGCCGAACAGCTTATTCCTCTGTTCAGGTTGAGCTGAGGTCAGTTTTAGCTGAAGACGACTGTGCTCTGTACAATTGCCTTGCCCCGCTAGCCTACTGACCCCATAAAACCAAAGGGGTCAGTTTTGCGATGTGAGCATTAAATTAGCTAACATTTTCCCTCTATTTTTACAGCGGATTTTTTCCAAGGAGAATTCTCAGAATAGGCTTGAAGACAAAAAGGATACGTCTCACTACCACCAAAAAAGGTGAGTAAATTACCCTTTTATTCCGATTCTTTTATACTCCCCTGTTTTGTCAGAGGGCTGACTGGAGTGATTTATTAAATAACACGGATCTCACGACCGATTTACAAAGCTCAAACTAAATTTTTATCTTTTTCTGAGTCGAATCACAAATTTAACTGAGGGACTATGTGATGACCTTGATATCACTAGATCGCCCATCTGTTAACAATTTTCTGGCTGTTGACATCACTCAGCATAAGTCCGCTCGGAAATGCAAACAACTTGAGGATTTGGGGAGTTCGATAAGTCGCCAGTATCCTATTGTGAACGTTTGCTTTAATTTCTTTCCTCTTTGGAGGCAAGAACTTGAATTAAAAACAAGCTGAATTAATCCACGCAATCTTGAGCTTTTTCGCCATGTTTAAGGGGGAATTTAATTCATTTTCGAACTTAAAAAAGTACTGATCAATCCCTAGTGTTTCAGAAACGGGGCGCTTGACAAACTCTTTTATTTAGAAGCTGCCATACCAATAGTCAGACCTGGTTATTCGAAGAATATATAGACCAAAGCATACGAATGTCAACCGTTTTAAAAAAGCCGTCTATTTACTTGAATGTGGTTTATATTATGGCAACAGTAGCTTAAGTAGTACACATCTTATACCCCT
Organism: Dibothriocephalus latus; assembly: GCA_900617775.1. Taxonomy (NCBI): domain Eukaryota; kingdom Metazoa; phylum Platyhelminthes; class Cestoda; order Diphyllobothriidea; family Diphyllobothriidae; genus Dibothriocephalus; species Dibothriocephalus latus. Next base: position 10,432 of record UYRU01044433.1, on the reverse strand, counting down.
AATCCCCGCATTTTGTCCTATGGAAACGGTGGTTTTAGGGGTTTTATGAATGGTGAATTAGGATAGGCAGTAGAATATACTTTAATAACTGCTATATGCATTTTATTTGATTGTATTTAGAGGTTTTGTGGATTTATATCTGTAGATTTTCCTTACCTGTTTTATCGTCTAACGTATTACGGCAAAACCCGATTATCAAAATGCGCGTTTCTTTAAATTCCTGTAAAAATGGAAATGGTGGTTAGGAGGTGGTCTACTTCAACTTATCTGAGGTCCAAGTTACCGTTCTGGAGTTAGATTAGTATGGCCCGCGCCGCGAATCGCCGCGCACACCTTCAATTTATATGCGGAACATCTTAATTTCAGCGGCTGCGGGAAACGAATTTAAGTACATTTTTTACACTTCTAAAAATTTTTTACTGCCTATCCTGTTTTCCCACCCATACAACCCTAATAACCACCGTTTCCATAGGACGAAATGCTGGGACGAGGAATAAATGAGGCGCAGTACTTAAACTTCCTTCGCTGTTATTATTAACAAAGCATACCGCCTACCCTAAACCGAAACCGTGCAATTTGCTGCAGTAGCACTTTCCTGGTTTCGTTTGTCCTATTATAACCGGCGTTCGAAAGAGGGCTTAGCACTGAACGTTTAACGCCGTTTCACGCTGCAACGTGTTTGTTCGCCCTCTGAGTGGGTAGGCCTTTTTTGGCAGTCGACTAGTTCGTCCACTTCTGTGCGACTGACATGACCACGCCAAGACTACCTGCAACGCTGCAACGTGTTCTGTTGTCACCGCCAGGTGGGACTGATGCACTATTGGCCCGATTCGGCAGAAGACAGAGCTGTGACTATAAAAAAGTCTTCAAACTATACGAAAAAAGACGATTCCTGCATTTTGAATATTCATGCTTCTTTTTACATGCTGTAGCTTGTGCTTCGATAAACGTCACGATCGAAGACGCAGTCTGACACCGTAAGACCTTGATGCCTGCTAGATTTGTTTTAAACTTGCCACATGCCTAGATGTTCGCCGTCCAAAAACGCCCCCTCCGAATCTCCAATGAAGAGCACAGCAGCCCAAGGGCGCAAGAATGGAAGTCTATTAACGTACTTAGTACAATGTATTAAAGGCCAAAAAAGAAGCATACGCGCGTGTACAAGGTCTGACTGCAGTCGGACCAATCTGGTAGTGTCCTTGAGGGGTAGCTTGCCGACTGGCTTTCCGAATCATGTGAGTGATTCGGCAGAACACTAATTTCGTCGGCAGTTTTTGCGAGATCCAATTCAATTGACCCAGTTGTGAAAATTCGCGGCCTCAGGGAGATTCGAACCCACTTCAACAAGGGAGGGCTTTATTAGAGCCAACGTTCTGCCAACTGAGCTAGAAGGCTCACCGGGAGCCGTGAATTTAATCACGCTTGGGTCGATTTACCCGCCGAGCCTACTACAAATATAGAATCCACCAATACGGATACAGTAGGCTGACTGCCCAGGCACGATTTCATAATCAATCAGTGTAGAATGCACCATATGACAACCGGGCACACTAAATTATTAGAAGGGAGTTGGCAGATTTGTGTGATATCGTCACGCGCCTGTATGCAATCACCCTTACTTGTATTCTTTCACTTTTTAAGGCAGCAATAAGATCACTAACATCGCACAAACTGGAAAGCTACAATTATGTACCGTAAGATTTTTGGTATGATGGGAAATGGAAGACACTTCTTGACACAGCGATATGTCCTATTCTTTGCAACTCGTTGTTCGTCTTAACTGAATCGTCGTTTATATATTCAAGTGGCCACAGACTCGAAGGAGTTGAGCAATTGAATCCGTAAAACTTTAGCATGGTGTGGTGGTAGTTGTTCCAGTCGGCTTATCTGTAATCGTTGCAACCCGAACTCCCTTTGTCTGATCTACAGCAGGTGTGACTGCTTGAACCTCCAGTGAACGCTAAAAGTGCAGTTTCGTATAACCATATGCATCTGTTATAAGCAAGAAATAATGTTTAAAAAGGTAAAGGTAAGAATGCTTTCATCAAGAAACCGCTAGAGGCATTCATGAAATGAAAATAAATGAAAAACCTTTTTGACTCAAACTTTTCTTGGTACGTCTGTTGCGAGGGCTGTAGACACATCTTATTCCTGGAGGATCACAAATAAGGACGGTTTCCGAAATATAGGGAAGCGATATTAGTCCCTAGGATTCTTTAAACTGAAAATAGTTTTGCTAAAAGGCATCTTCTGTTGAGATCTTTTGAGTAAAAATTTTATCGGAATCATTTGTGACTATATGGTCGTTGTTTCCTAGTTTCAAAGAAGCCGGAATACGGGGTTGCAAATAACAGTGTACTCTGTTTCGTAGAGTAAAACGCATCTTCAATCCTAAGTACATTTGTAGTTTTTTGCCTCCATATCTTTGCCACCCTTAAACTTCCCTTAGTATAACCTACTCGCCTTCTAACGTAGTTATTAAACACCGCTTCACAGTAAGGGATAATGAAGAGTGATTTGTTCAAATAACCTGCCATCCTATAATTTTAAAAGAAAGGGAAGGGGTTCCTAATCAAGCTTTCGGCCTATAAACGATGCACCTCTTTAGCCGCTACGTACTCTTCAGTGGACGGCGCACGACCTCCGTCATCTGGGGCTGGTTACAACTAGCAGCAAGTTTTAGCATCTGAACGGGTAGACAGCAGCATTGCTATTGTCTGCGTTTATCATTCTTTTAATCATTCGGTCTAAAAAGGTAGACAGCAACATTTTTGAACGAGGCGAAGATCACTAGATTAGCGGAATTTATGACGCCATTCAATTCTGCTAATCTAATGATCTTTGCGTTGTTCAAAATACTTCCGGGAAAACAATGCTTCAATTTTCTGAAAAGCCACTTTTTTGTTGCCTTTGTTTACCGTTCTCTCAGCCTGAGGGCTGTTTCCGCTTTGGCATTTAAGCAGAATGTTCTGATATAAAATTCGTTTCTCTACCAAATCGATTCGGGCGTAAACGTTTTCCATGCATTATTATTGCACTATTTAATGCCATCAAAATAGAAGTACGAGAAGTAAAAATCAACTCTTCTCTGGTTGAAACTACGCACTCGAAAAATGGCGGCTTTGCTGTTGCCAAAGAATTATTGGGTATTACTTTGCTATCCCTAGGGTGTTGGCTGCATCTCTTGGTTTTGGTGCTTTCAGCGTCCTTTTGCACATTCAGAACAACAACAATGCTTTAGGATCCAAACAGAACCCTTTGCTTTATGTGGATAAGACTTGCACAGTAGAACCGACAGTCGTAAGAAAAGTTGCTTCTCTGCCGCTGAGGTAACTGGCCCCACTAAGAATAGTAACGGACCATCTTCGCTTTAAACCTCTTTAATTAAGATACTAACTTCGTGTGCCTAATTTATCTGTACTTGTTATTTTTCGCCGAGAACTCTAGCCTTTATTGCCATCAGTAGTAATATACGTAACAAATCTTGTGGACCTTTTTCTGCTGCCGATACCGCAAGTAGGCAGTCGAATGAACATTATTGTTAACGCTGCTAGTGCGATGATCAGTGTTTTTTATTCTTCCTTTCAACTCTCATTTGCTTGCTATTTGCTGTACACTCGCCGCTACTATAGTTTTTCTAAATTTTGCACATTTTTCTAAACGCACTGAATATCCGTAATAGCTTCAGAGTGGAATGATCGGGGAATCTGCTTAGAATTGTTGTCTCTGTGCATCTGACTCACGTTTCTGTGCTCCTCCTGTAAATAAGACTATTCCTTTTTGGGTCAAGGATTTTTTTTTATAAAGATGTTTGACCGAACAGTTCCGCACAAATAAACGCACGATTTCATCGTTAATAATTCTAATAGTCACACTTTTGCAGAAAAAGCCTCTGTAATTCTACCGGATATGCTGTTACTTTCTATCGTAGACGACCATATTTGCCCTGCTGCTGACAGTAAGCTGGCTTACAGCTTCGCCGTTTTAGCAGCGTCTACGTTTAATTTTGATTTTGCGAATTTCCTGTCTGCTGTCTGTCGGAAGTGGCCATTTTTCACCATAAGTTTTCCCTTGTTCAATTTTCCGCTGATAATAGTTTTAACTGACCACCCAGTCGGGAAAACCTGAGCCGTCTCAGTGTGGTTCAAACCCAGGACGGAAGCGCAAGGCTTCGGCGCTGTCAGCGCTCTAACCACCTTAGTAACGTGGCTCCGGCCGATGTCTTTGATTCTTTCACACGTCTGCTATATTGCTCGCCAAGTATACTCAAACCACGTCCAATAGAATGAACTGACAATTATGGAGAATGTACCAAGAAATCCATCCGAAATCCACCACACGACTATAGGCTACGTAGTTAGAAAACCCTGATTCGATTTGTCGACACAAAACAGTATTAAATGCGATTCCTGATGCTAAAAATCTTATTACCACGCTGGTTTCCCAACGTATCCTCAACAAAATAAATATTCTTTCTCTAATGTATTTCCTACTCAACGGTTTGGATAACGATAAGTGGAAGCCATAGTATTTTTTTGGTTGATGATCGTCCCGGTAACCTTTGCAGATCGTATTCAGAAAGCATAAGTGCCTTTATTGTGCGTAATTCAGCGTTTTTCTCCTCTAGATGCTTTACTTTGTGTCCACGTTGTGGGAATTTACGTCGTTTTGCATTTTTTATTCTACAAAATGATTCAGGCTGACCTAAAATGTCTGTAATCATGATACTTACAAGTGCTGACCTTATTATTCGTGTACACTAATGTCTGAATATTTGTTGAATAAAATATCACCACTAATTATATATTTTTGAAAAAACAGGATATTATCTGCGATATTATCGGCTTGGTTAAACTGCCATGTGGTAATAAGTATTTTTTTCAAAATTCTTCACATCCTCTAAAATAACAGTTCAAGTAAGAGGCATATGTGCTTACAGATGAAGCGTAATACGTTTATTTAATGTACATCCCCTCCACCACATCCAAAGCTAGCGACAGTGTTCACAGCCGTCACAATAGGTGAGCCGAGTTGTTCCCTGGGTTTGAAAGTGGCCATAGTGAAGTGAACTTACATTACATTTGCTTCATTCTCCCCCCCACACCTATCTCGTTGCCATGGCAATGCAAGGTCAAGGAGACCTGATGTATGAGTGCTAAATACCGACGATTTAGTCCCTTATCCTACCTGTCCCAAACTTTGTCTTGGGTTTGACTCGGATCCCTTATATTCGAGAGGCCCATAAAGGCCACAGTAAGGAGCCACTGCAGTCTGACCTTTACTTACCTTCTCAGTCGATAACCTTCCCCAGTCGGAACTGTGACAGTCGCTAAGTTTATTTGTTTGTATTGAAAAAAAGGCCCTGGATTTCGACAAGGCGCCAGGCGCTACAATGTAGGAGTAAATGTCATTCTCATTATTCACAGGCGATGCGATTGGGCCTACCAGTCTGTCCGACTTCTCGCACCATGCGCACACTGGATAGTTCCGCGCCACCATCAAAAGTTGGCGAAATTCACACATTAAGTTTAATGCACGAGTGATGGGACCCTTGAATGTATGCGCCGACGACCAGGCTGTTCCTTCAGTAACCGAATGTGCGGCAGAAATGTTACAATGGATTAAGGGCGTGTCCTTTTGGTGATTGTTCTGTACATATAATCCAAAAACTCCATGCACTAGCTGCATTCGCGGGTACAGTGTGGACGGGAATGGTATGCAGTCGCTTAGTTTGTCCCACTCAAGTCACCCTTTCCGGGCTGTGGGAGTTTTACCTGCCAGACCTATGGTGTAGACGTGAAGAAGATGCACAGACCCCCTCAAGACATTATTTTACCATCGCCACTTACCATTGTGAGATGTAAGTACTGATATGGGCACTGCACTCTATCCCATGTAGTTAGAGTCCCGTTAAGACGAGACAGTAGTTGAGGCTGAGGGAGATAGAAGTAGATTTATGGTGGTATAATTTCCGAAGCTCAATACGAGTCCAGAGCCGCTGTGTTCTTGCTTGTGGAAATCAATTCAGAGAAAGGCGTAACCAATCCTTACTACGATTAACTTTTTGCGTCGAATGAAACAGGTCTCGCCGACTCTAACGATATCCAAATTAAAACAGCTCAGCCATTCTTTTTTTTCTGGTCGGCTGACCATCGAGTAATTTCGGGATAAAACGGACATTCCAGCTTTGTAAAATGAGCAAGGTCACTCTGAAGTAGGATTGATAATACGGTAGGTACGGGTTTTGGTTCATACAGTGAGCCTAAATTTCACACCCCCGTGATAGGTTTATAGGCAGCGTAGCTGCCAGATGCCCATTGTCTCTTCTTGTCTTGCAGGGTTCCCGTTTTATAGCCCAATTTTGATTTATTCTGGACAAATTAGGCAACTTATATAGCTATCCCCTCAGATGCTTGATAGTTGACGAGATAGGAGGTTTATGTTAGGAATTATGCCTTATTGGGCATAAAGCATTCCTATACGCACACAACGACCGGCTTAGTTCACCTCTCCTTCATTAAGCAGACGTTACACACAGCATCGCCGTGAAGATAAAGTGTCACCGGTTTCTTTCAACTCGTTTATATGGTGGTTACTAGGTTGTTGGCGCTAACTAGAGCATGGCTTATTGGACTGGCAGATGAGATGTGACTGCCAGTTGTGTACCGTTACGGGAATCAGCGACTGAGGTGAGATAAATGTGATCGCTGGGACAAGAATTTTATAAGACTGACGTTTCGAAATCTGTCGTGGATCCATCCTCAGAGACAGGAGCAGAAACCGTGACTGTTGAACGGTCTGTCACTCCTACAGGCTATGCCTGCTGCCTGACCTCACCGTCGCTCCTCTAACAGGTATGAATGAAGCAATACGTAGGTGGTTAAAGCACGCCATTTATGCAAAAAATCATTCGTATATTTCCGCAAAAACGTGGGTGGTATGATGTTCGTCTGAAGGTCAGCAGACTGTCGTGCGCAACTTAACTTTATATTCAATCGATCCAGTTGTGAAAAGTCCGCGGTCTCTGTGGGATTCGAACCTACGTCAACAAGGGAAGGCTTCAGTACAACAAACGCTCTGCCAACTGAGCTACGAGGCTTACCGGGAACCGTGAATTAATTCACACTCGGGTCGATTTACCCGCCGAGCCTACTGCATGTA
>UYRU01044425.1:3754-13970 GCA_900617775.1 Dibothriocephalus latus | reverse complement strand
ACTACCCCCAACGAGATCGCCACGGATCCAGACAAAGTAAAAAACTCCCGGGCACGCTTATTGTTCTTTTCGTTCATTATGCTTATATGAAGTATAATGGAAAGGCAACCAGGTGGAGTTACAAGAATACCTGTTTGTCCGTCTCGGCAAATATAGCTAGGTGCTTAAGAAGATATTTCTGAAACTGACAAAAGAGATGAAAGAGAAGACAGCTGTTGATCTGAGTAAATTGGATGTTTTCTTAAACAGACCGCTTCTGGCGGCTTTACCATCCGCAGCTGAAAAGGGAGCACGCGACTTCTAAAGCATGATGATCAACTATGTTAGTCGTTCGCTCATGGTGATGCATATAGGTAAATAATTCTTATCTTCCTTAGCTCATGCACCAGTTTGATTTTCTCTCCTCGGAAATGATGGCTTAGCAGTGCACGTAAGACTACTTACTAATTATGCAGTAAATGTTTGTTACAAATAATTGCAACTTTTATATTAAAGCTTGCGCTAAACCCTCGTGTTTACTGCCAGTTGTTTTCAAATTGCATCTTTTGACATTAATTTGCCTCATGGGCGTGTTCACGGTGAAACACTAGGGAAGTAATGGTCCTGATGGCACCACGCAAGATCTGTCTATAGATAGAAGTAAGAACGTGGAACACGCCGAAGTAAAAAAAGATACGTAAATCTCATTAGCACCTTTCCTCGTTGTCTGGCGTTTATTAACAGTCAGCGACGTTTTTTCCATAAGAGAGAAAAGATAAATGAAATAAACTGCTTGTAGCGCCAGCTACAAGATTGCCCTCTCGATATAGATGGTCAGATTGTCTCTCAAGATAAAAGTTTAGAACATTTAATTATATTCAGTCATTATTTTTCGGATTTGTTTAAATAAATTGTGTGATTTTGATATTGCAGATAGTTTCTTCGCAGCAGACATACCCACAGTAGCAAACGGATTTCCTTTTTTTATATTTAAAAACTTGTTCTATTCTGCTTTTCTGGGATGGCTACCACAGCTATTATAAACAATTTTGCAGCTGCTTCGAGAGAATAAGTTGAATACAGAATTTAATCCACAAAAACACTACAAAATCTTCATCGGTGCTTATTTGCAATTCTGATTACGTGGAAATAAATGTGAATTTCTGATAGACGAAACAAATATATTTGATGCGAAACTCGGAGCCATAGCTGATTTTAGACCTTAAACTCCGGGGAGATGAAGACGGGATTTTCATGGCATTTAAAGAAATGATCATGTTAATCTGAATAATTTGTTAAGGTTAGAGTTTTGGCTATACTTGAGCTTTGCCTTAAACGTTGTGGATTTGTATCCCACTAGGGCCACCGAAGTTTTGACAGTTGGCCCTATTTTAGCTGTAAATTATAGGAACAGTTGCTTTTCTTCCTAACCATGACGCGTATGAGAATAAAGGGCTTGACTTCACAAAGTAGACTTGCTTATATCAGCTATGATTTACAAGGTAAGACCGGACATGTCGAACGTCTATACTAAGGAGGTCCACCGTGTACTCCAAAGCAAGTTGTCGCAGGGATGGTGACTTGAGCGTGGCTTGGATTATAGTGATAGCAGACCGGTACTGCATTCACTGCCTTCTCTCCTTCCTTAAACTGAGTCCGGTTTCACGACCAGGTCAAAAAGACCGAAGGCTCGGAAGGCGTCGATAGCTGTCTAGCTGTCTGTGCCGCTTTATGTAGGTCGTTAGCCCTGATTCGGATCTCATTAAGGGAGAGTATCATATAAGCCAGATAAGTTGTTGGAGCTTTTCTTATCGAAATCTTAGCCCACCAGACGGCCTCTCCACACAAAAACATACACTGGGCTGACTATGAGGTCCACGTTATTTCCGCATTTGGCGAACTTCCAAGACTCGGCTCTTAACGTACCTGGATAGATTTAGGTGCGTTTGATTGTTTACGCTGAGCATACTTTGCTGAGCTATCGATCAGACTCCATTTTCATTTCCAGCCTACAGTCACTGTATAAGCCAGTCATTTATCTGTTTCGGGAAAGGGTATAGCTGCTAACATAGCTCATGACCGCCTCCCCGTCTGTTAAATACACGACCTGACCCCCGCAATCACGAATAACAGACTATCACCCCAAAAAGAGGGGTACCCATTTCAGATCTCATGTTTGTTATGCTGCCAGACTCAGATAGCAATGTAGTCTGGTTCACATCTCCGCATTCAGTCTCTCCAGACAAAAAAAACCTAAATCCAGAGGGACTACGTTCAACGGACCCCAACCTCAATCGCTATACTCGTGTAAACACGAGTATAATATTTAACGGACATTCAGCAGGTATCTCCTTTTTAAAAGGCTATCCATATCTAACGAATAGTACAGGCCGACGCAAGGGGCCTTAGCATATTTTTTCGTATTTTTCCCATCAAATGTGATATGGTTGCAAATATGTTATGTGCCATACACTGTTGTACAGGTTTACGCAGGCATCCACTAGTTTTCCCTAATAACTCCGATGAAATCTAGAGTTTGATTAACAAAACACTGTAATCTAGCACACCGAATAATTTATATGCCAAATTTGCATTGAGTATTTCAGTAGATTTTATATTGGCCTTTCATTTTAATATCGCGACAGCAAATATAAACACGTACTTGAGCATTCATCAAGGGAAGTCAAAGTTGATGCGGAATAAAAATCGAAAAGTCGGGAAAAATTTTAAGATTTTAACTGAGAAGATGAAAAATATATCCTACTATTCAATACATTGAGTCGGGGTTAAAGTAAAGCAATGCATAATCTAAAGGCTGACGCCTTCCTGCACCGCGCCGGAAGACCACCGAGTACATATCACGCGTTTGTATGCACGCAGGACGTCATAGAATCGACTGAACGAATTTCGGCCGGGATAGCTTTTGGAATCGCACAACGGCCGAATGCTATCATGTGCAGCTTGGTCAGAAAAAAAAGACTCAGCACTTCCCAGGGAGTAATCGGGGACAATTTCTCGCATCATTTGCCTAAACTGTTCTTGTAACTACGTAGATCAGGCTGAATGTAAGTTAGCTGTGGAACGGGACGTCAATGTAACGGAAATAGCTGACTATAACTTCGAAGCGAGCCCTAAGTTCGGCACCGCAGTTAGCAAGCTAAATTGCCAATGCTAGAAGCATAAGAAACCGAGAAGGCTGTCCTTCCGATATAAAGTTAATAAATTGATGTATAGATCTGGCGCCAGCATGGAGGGCCGCGTGCAGTCGCCTCCCGACTTGCATCGCTTGGTTTGTATAAGTGTATACGCGTGGAATTTGGTGTCACTACTAACATCTTCGATGGTGAACACCTACAACTTTCGTGAGTTGAGAAAAATAAAAATAAATGCTCGGGTCCTCGATCAACCTTTTCTTTTACTCAGGCAAACACTAGGAACACGGACATCTGCATGTACACATGTGTGGATTCAGGTACATTACCAACCCTCAAGTTTGCAAAAGTAAGAATTTCCTGATAAGAATTAGAGATCATGTTGTGCTCACCGGAATGAGTTTATTTGGTCACCGACGTTTCGCGCATCTGGGCCCGTTCACCTATGTCAAAACGTACACTGGCTTTATCGATCAGCACTCTTAAGTGTACGTGTTGATAATGGGCTGACTGATTTTTCTCAATTCGCTACTTGGCCCTCCATGTGGATTTTGATATAGCTGGTTTCGTCCTCACGGTCGAGAATGCTGGTAATCCTGCTCCTTCTTCCAGCGGTTATGTTACAGGGCCATCTTCGTTCGCAAATCTTCAGTTTGCTTTGAAATTATTTTGCTTCTTATTCACGTAATGGCGTAGGAATTTGAAGGCCGCAGGAAGGTCCAGATGCCCGTTGAAGGAGTTGTCGTCTTAAAAGCATGCCTCAAGCGTCTGTCTTTCCGCTTTTGAGATTGGTCGATCTACGTTGGTCGCCCCCTGAAAAACGAAGTTTTGGCCAGTCTTTCCTGTATATGTTACAAACTGCGAGTTTTGCTCTAGTCTCCGGGCCACCGCTTTGTGTTCATGTAGCTGTGTCTGAAATTTGCACCTTACTGTCACCATCGTTGCGACATTCTTTTAAATAATTGCAGGCGTTTCAGTAGGGGGTAGTCTGTTTTTAGGCAGCGTAGTATCGCCTGGGGGCGTGGCGACGAAACACGACACTAAACACCGTCAAGCTATGCCAAAATTCACACGGAAAGCCAAGAAGCGAACAAGTAAAAAATGATCAGGCTATGACCAGTACCTACAGCCAAAACTTTATATTGTTGATCGATAGAGTGGGTTAACGGTTGGACAAAAGACAGCCGGCCCAGCTGTCCAAAACGTCAGCGAAAAAATAAATTCATTCCGGTGAAAACAAGATGATATCTGATTGCTAAGGATGTCAAGAATGCCAAGAGCTAAAAAGTGGTTTTAGTCGAGTTATACAGGTAAACAGTTGGTTATAATTTACCTTGGCAAGATCCACGAGTGTGTTTGCACTGTCCTGTAGTCGCCGCTGTTCAAGTTTCATTTGTCTGAGACTGTAAGAGGTAAACGTTTGAAAGATACTTTCAACACGCTTAAAAAAAGGGATTTCTCAATGGGGTCTAAAGTATTTGCACCAAAAATGCGACCACAAAATGTCCTTATTTATTCAAAAATTGCTTCATTAACCACGCGTCTGTGCAGTGCTATCAAATAACTGTCCCACGTATCGAATGCAATCTGAAGGTACCAAAACGGGATTCACGATGCGTAGATAAAATCAACTAATTAATGCATTTAACACCAAATGCCCTAGTCAACAAAGTGGTGTGACGACTCATCCAAATCAAAATCAGATGGAAACATCAACATAGGCTTTACTCATAATCTCTATATATCAAAATAAGTTCACAAAACTCACATAAGACGAATACAAAACACTAACTTCAATTCGAAAGGACACAACTGCAATAATTAAAACAGGAGGTTTCAATATCATTTGAACAATACAAACTATACGAAGAAACGGTTGATACTGTTAACAGATGATTCCGCAAAAACTTTCGACTGCTCATTTTACAAAACTGCAGTATTTGGACACTGCAAATAGGCTAAAATACGCCCGACAATATAATATTTTTGAAATGTCCTTTTTTAACATTCTCGCAACAGGATATGTAAATGCTTTATAGAAGTTCTATTCCACGGCAACTAGTGATATCCCTACTTTATATTTTTTCATAAAATATTTATAAATAAAACATTTTACAAGTACCAATTATTTCCTAGTACGCTCCGCTAGGGTAGCTAGTAATTTCATAAAAGGTTTAACGAACTATTAATGCTTAATTCCTTCCCATGTTCTTTATTGTCAAAAAAGGGGGCTCTGTTGTCAGTTCCAGACTATTTTGGGTTATAATGCCTCCCAAATGTCTATTCCAGCTCTAACAGTGAGCTGCTGGCTAAGCCTGAGATGAGACATCCCGCCGAAAGATTTGCCTGTATGTCTTAGCATATACTTGACTTCATCGGAAAATAACCTCACGTCAAATCGTGTTTGAGACACTTTATAACTTTCTAATATGCAACCTTTAATGTCTGTTGCCCTCTTGATACTGCTGCGGTTGGATCTTTCAGAATTCCTTCTCCCCTTCTAGAAAATGTTAAGACGCAAAAGATAACCCATTTACAGATTAGGTCTGTGTGATGAAAAGACTGCTGATACGATTTCTAGTCATCTTCTCAAATCTCAAACACACCTGCAAGCCCTGAAAGAAGGGCTGGACCACGTCTCAGCATGCTCGTTAGCCAATGGTCCCTTACTGAATAATCAGAAATCAGTCCAGTACTTTTTCCGATTGTTACCCTCTTCCATGCTTGAATCCCTAGACATTCCGTCCAACGATGCATTCTAGTCGCGCTACCCCGGTATTACTCTGACATATAATCGTTCATTTTCCTTTCATACTGAAATCTTTTTCACTCAAATTCTTAGGCTGCTATATTGGATCCATCGGTTAAGTTGCTAACACACACACACCTAGGCCCCTAACCTGGCAGCTTACACATGCGTGCAGTCATTACCACACTTTGCTACTGCTCTCCAGTTTTTCTTATCCTTTCTTAAAATACTTGTTGATATTTAAACATTTCCTCCGAATCTTCCCTCAAAAAGCCGGCGTTTTCATATTTGTCGTAGCTGATATGACAGTACAGCGACACAGCGGTCAAGTAGCTCGCTTAGTGAATGCTTGATGATGTTGCCCAATGTCTCCTCTCTGAAATAACGCCTGCGATGTCTTGCCATACCATGTGCCGAGGCATCTGATGCATGTGCTGCCGTACACCATTTGATACTGCCATTTATAACAAGTTGTCTCTCTTGCAAGTAAAGTGAAATGCTGGAAGCTGAGATGGGACCGGTTTCGACAGCTGATATGCATTTTAAGCAAACACCTACATTTTTGTGTATTTTATTAATCTATCCCATGATCGCAGTGAACAGGGCCATTTTGATGAATATTTTTAATGCTGTCCTCAAAATAACGTATACTTCCCTCTCTCACAAAAAAACCAGGCCTACAACATGAACACCAAAATTCAAAAGTCTTCATTGCTACTGAGAAGGTAACTGTTCTTTTATCAAACAACACAATTACAAACCAAAGACGCCAGTAAAAGCGTATCTAAGTTCGAATTTCTGTGTTGACCGTAGAGCATAAATTAGACGTAAACCTCTTCCTAAATGCCATGTCAAGGAATGAATCCGTTAATCATTTGACACATCTGCTAATCTCAAACAGTTAAATAGACGCTCCTATAAAACTGTCTATTTTTCGTTGTCACAAATAGATTTTACTTACATCAGCACACTGAGGCACTATTCCCATTCCCTTCAATATATCAACATCGAAAATCTATGAATCAGTGGTGTATTGGACGAAGAGAATGCGATCACCGGAACAAGAGTTTTATTTGCCTGACGTTTCGGATTCCGTCGATAATCCTTAATCATAGGTGATGGTGACACAGTCATGGTCATGTGCAGAACTCGTATATTCTCTACAATTGGCAGTGGTGTATCAATTTACCCACGTGAGGCATAATGAGAAGCTATACACCAGAATAAAGGGAGCAGTGCCCTCGCGAACAAACGGAGCTTGATAAATGAAGCCAAAACGCATTGCTCTTACACAGAATGCAATTCAGAAAAAGAAAATTAGTTTTTCGATTCGCTTGCCAAAAAGGGCAATCGTTAGGAATTTTTGCATCTGCAGCAGTACAAACTGAGGCTTTTTCAAGAGCAGGGCCGTTTGTATGCCGAAAAACAGATGGACAGTGTCCCTTACGCGAACATTTTTGTGATTTTCCCAATGCAAATCTGAAATACCGCCAGGCAGATGTAATTAGTTTGCTCATCTATGCTCTCAACCTCATAACGCATGCTTCATCACTTGGTTATAAGTAAGCCTTTGGAAAACCCAATACAATAGCTGTAAGTGGAATCAAATTCTAACCCCGCATATGATCATTAGCTATTGGTAAAAAGGCGGAAAATGATATTTCATCTGTTCACGCGCCCATTGGATACATAGTTGCATGAAATATAACGCGTATTATCAGCACCAACTCGTCAGCAGATTGCGATGACTTCCTGCAGTAAATGCAATCATATGAAACATGCATCAGCAGGAATATTTATTGGGATGCTACATACAAAGATCTTAAAACAAAGTGAAAAGGAATACAGCACTACCTTACCGAGGGATATGTTGTAACAAAAGCATATAATTAACAATTAGCCTAAAATTTTGTATATGTCTGAAAATTAAATAGAATAAAATATCGAAAAAGATGACAGAAGTAGATTTTTTCCTAAAGAACTAAATCTGAGTCATAGCAGAAAATGAAAGCTAAAGTCAAGTGGTTTATCTGAAAAGGTAACACGCCCGAAGCCGATAGATTTGCGACTGCGTCTCAAATGTATTTTAACGAAATAAGCGAGCTCATGAAACGTTGACCGATATTTTAGAATGCCGTTTGCATTAATCTTTTTAAAACACATGCGCTATTACTTATAATGCAGAATAATACCCAAACATTTTAGTCACTTTAGAATGTTGGCTTTCAAATTCCATCCTTTTCGCCTGCATGCACAAAACGTACGTTTCAGGAATGACTAGGTTTTAAATATATTTCCTCCCACGAATTATCCTCACTCATACTAATCTAAAGATATTTATGGAAACTAAACGCATATATATATGGCTTCTTTCAGGTGGTTCGTAGTTATAACATTCTTCCTTAAATTTTACGGTTCAAGCGGCTATATCTTTTCGTCTAAAAACTTTTTGGGTATTTTTTTCTTAAGTCAGCGAAAGGTCTTATGTCCAGTTCAGTACAGCTTTTTTGAGGAACATTAAGTTTGGTACAAAGTAACTTCCCGTTTGTGAACATGCGTGTCCTCTTCTCAAAAAAATGATGCGTCAGCTTATTGGCCGTGCCAAATGACTTGAGTCAATGACGGAAAACAAAAGACAAAGGACCAGACAATTAAAAGAGACTCCTTGGAAGTTTCTTGAAGAAATAACTTTCGTCTATGTTCCATTTATAAATCCTCGTATTTCTATTTATTCTAAGTACTCGTAAGGTTCACATCATTGTACCGTGTAATATATTACTGCAAGTTGATGAAATCTTCTTAACGAATTATAGAAGTTTGTAGTTTTTTTCTAAAAAGGGAAGCAGCTTGTTCAAGTTAACATTTGGAAAAACGTTGTTTGCTAACAAAACGGTAAAGGAAAGAACATTTCTGTGGATCTTTTGAATCAGTTATTGTTGAATTTATAGGAGCATCTTAAATCGATGGGAGTGAACAACACTACCAAAGAAGTTATTTATTACGCACAAAAGAGATTTCCTCTCATCCACAACAACCAAAGTTAAAAGCCGGCATTTTTAGGGTCCTTAAAATATTAAGTGATTTTTGGTCGCCATAGTTGATTTTTTAACCCTATTGACGTGCAATTGAAAAAAATATTCAAATTTCGGTTCGCGTTTTATGACATTTTACCTCTATGGTATTCAACCAATTACTCAATCAAAAGTGCGTGTGGTCGCTTCTACTTCTTTTGGCGATGCTTGTGCATGACTGCTCAATAACTAATCCTAATAATTCAAAGTTAGCTCTACAGCATGGCTGTGATGTCTTTTAGGCCCTTCTTACTTAGGCGAACGCCAACAATGTGAGTCTTGTCCACAACAATTCAATGTACGTTATCTGGGCTAAACACGACTATTTAAAAATGCTGGACTGCCATTTTAACGCGAAGGAATATTCTATTTAAAGCGTACACAGGCTGAAGTTTCAAGCGCAGACACTTATCTTCCTGTCAGTTAAATTACCAGGTTTAATTCAAGCTCACTAAATAAACTCGGTTTAATCTATTAAATGACAGGCCCACAATACTCATCAACTTCCGTTTTAGGTACAATGGAGAAAGACGTGCTCTAATCAGGCTGTAGTGTTTGGGTAAAAACACACCGAACTTGTATTTCATCAACACGTCGAACACGCCGTAAAGTATTAGAGACAAAGAAACAACCGTCTTCTTACGTGATCTTCAAGTCTGCGAATAATAAGCTCATTCAGACACTTGCATGTGTATCTCAGATTTATATATATCTGTTCACTTTTCAGATTGCCAATAGTGGAGAATATGCGAGTTCCAGTGATCGCATCCTCTTTTCCAATTCACCAGCATTTCTGGTTGATACTGACGCCATAAGATTAACTCCCATCCGTAACATTCTCCTGTTCTTCGGCGTAGTTGGTGTGCCCGCAACTGTACTGTATCCAATGATTGGATGCACATGTATTACTGTTCTTGCAATGCATCCTTCAGTCACATCAATGTGTACCTAAACCTTGTCCATGTAACTTCAACTTCAACTAACTTAACGAACCTATGCAAGACCTCTGAAGCGTTTGTCGGACTTTTTCGTGTCTTTTTGTTGTTTTGGTCAACGACCCTGAGTAAGTTATAGCCTATGCAGCAATCTTGTCTTCGGTTGCAATTCACCTTAACGGACTGACTACAAATCCTTAAACAGCTATAATTCTCATTGGCAGAGCTCCGTATTTGCAGCAATGGAGTCTTTTGATTGCAAGAAATGCTTAGAACAAACGATGGCATCATGATGGATGAGCTGGTCAAATGGTCAAATTTAATCTCAGT